>KZ063781.1:3442-21092 GCA_002091835.1 Anopheles maculatus | reverse complement strand
ACCGCTCTGAACGCGGTGACATCGGGTAAAAGTTTTCCTGTACTGAACAGCCTTACGAACGGGGAAGACACAGTGGAAAGCTGTACCAGTAGAGCATGGGAAAGCAGCAGCATTAGCCGGTGAAGAACGGTGGCGCGAAGGGTCACATCGATGATGGAAGAGCGAGTGGATTGAGCGTCTGAGAACGGTGCGGCAAAAAGAAGTCCAACGACAACATGACGACGACGACGGACGGTGAAGGAAACCACGATTAGGAGCAGAAAGCTGAATGTCAACTCAATGAAAATGGGCAACCGTCCTCGTTCTGTTGGCAGGTCTATCAATACTGACCACACAAGATGGGACTGGAGAGCTATTTTTCAATTGCACCCACCCCGTTCTGAACCCTTTCTAGGTCGCGCTGGGCACAGGTGAATGTGTTAAGATGTACGATACGTGGAGCACTGTTTTTGACTAATAAAATCAACCTCGGGTACGTGTAGCCCCTCGGTAAACCGATGAAGCCAATGAGGCCCGGTTAGGATGGGTGTGAAATGCTTCCAGGATGCTTCTCATGAACCCCTTTTGAATGATTCAACACGTGCGTTGAGGGTTTTGGTGACGAAAAGCGTAGATGCTGAGAACGGACAACTTCCATTTCCTGTGTCATGACGTGACCAAAAAGCTAAGTGTTCTAGCATAAGACTTCAACAACGATATGTACTCTAGCGGGTCTATGTGTCTAATTACTGCTTGTGAATGATGGGACAGAATTGTGAGTAGAAGTATACAGTGAAAGTAATGTTGGTTGGTGTATTCTTTTCGATGTAAACACATGGTTACTACACTTTTGCAGTATTTAAGGGAAATATGCCTCAAATATGTCCTTTCGACAGAAGCGTTTTAAATTTCCCTATCATTTTAAAATTTATAACACATAGAATAGTTTGTTTTGAAAATATATTAACTTCATTTTGGTATTACCCAGAAAAAATAAAACAAAACAAAAAGACACTTGATGAAAGCATGACTTGCATGAGCAGAGCGTTTGAGAAATAAAAGTTAAAGCGGCAACGTCTAAGATTTCGGCCCTGTTATCGAACCCGGTGCGGTGTCTTTCCTCTGAAAAAACATATAAAATGCTAAGCTTTCCAAAGCAAAAGAAATAATCAAAGCTATTAAATTGACTCTTATTGCTTTTGCTGTCTTCGAATGGAAAAATAATACCCTCTCGATCGGTTTGATCGGATATTCGTCAGCCGCGCGTCAATTAGTAGTAGTGACTGATCTAGGAAATGGAATGGATCGTACGTTTGACCGGTGTTAAGGTGAATCCATTAAAATCTGAAGCGATAGTATTCGCTTTGATTTCTCAGCCCGTGTTCTAATATTGTCGACGGATCGGATCAATACGGCCCCGTCCGGGGACGACGGTACCGTATTGGAATAGACATGTCGCGCACCAATCTGATCATTGATCTGATTTCTGTGAAACGAAATAGACATTTAAACAAATTGGAAGACGGATTTTCGTTCGATAAAACCGGTAGCTTTTTCATAGCTTTTCGTGCGTTCGTAATGGGTGGAAATAAAAATGAGCCGTTCCCAAATCTAGATCTGAAATGAAAAAGGGTTCTGAAAAGCAATAAATTGTAACGTGCACGGTGTAGAGTGATGGAAGCGTTTTGATGTATTGTAGAATGGGTTTAATCGTTAGAAGGAAGTGTTTTGGTTGGATAAAGTGTATCTTATTTCAACAGAAACGCCACCCTATAGTCGGATTCGTATTCTGAGCAACCACAACGCAGGGCGAAGACTATTAAAAGTCGTTCACGGTACAATTGTGCGAAGAACAAGTGCGTTGAACCGTTTTAAGTTATTTTATCGGTTACGTTGATGGAATAACACTGTTTGTACTAAAAAATCACAAGATTTTCCAGTAATTTTACAAAAACGCGCGAGATAAATTTAGTGTTTTTTTTTATTTTAAATCCTTTCCAAATGCAGACCTACTTTTCATCCTTACTCTTCACCCAATGTTGGGGTGTATGTTAACGACAACAAATTTGGCAGAAATTGAAGATATTGCATTCTATTGTCCATAAAAATGCTATGTCTTTTAGTTATGGCAAATACATTAGAATAATTAAGAAATTTCAAATAATTTTACTTAATTTAATTTAAGTTATTTAAGTGAATCATCAGACATTTGACTACATTAATTTTTTGAATAATTTCTATACCTACGAATACTCTCAGGCAGCGCAGATTTTTACACATCAAAATCGAATAGTTCGGAGACATCATTAAATGTCTCTCACATAATAATTAATATGATCGGTTTGTCCGAAATTACTTCGTGTAATTTAACATTTACACATTGTTTATATTGTTAACTTTTCGTGTTAACACTTAGTAATTGTCAGGATCTTAGTATTTGAACAGTCTTTGAATTTAAGGAGATCTCAGGTGCGAAATATTTGTAAAGCTTAGTATCTATCTAGTTTCTAGAACATCAACAGAGTTGTCGAAGAGGCTGGATACAAAACCGCACGGGGATATTTTATGACAAAATAAAAATGATTGAATTTCCAATAACAAACATCTAGTTTCGTGTAATCGACGCATCCCTCCATCCCTCCAAGAATGAAGCCTTATTACGTAACGTGTGAGTTTTCTTTGAATTGCTTCTACACGCACTGATCATATTTCTGCGGATAATGGATGGCTATTTTCATAATGTGTAAATGGCGCATAAGGATTGTTCCTAGTGCATAATTATTGCTATGTTGTGTTGAAAGTTCTGATACCTTTCTTTTCAGATGTCCCTCTTTAAGTATTTTCTATAGTTAACAACATAATTGCCTTTTTTACATGTTACTGGCTGTCAAACGGCTGTCAAAGCAGCTTGAGGGATATCAGCCCATATTGTTTGTCTTCAAGCTGTATAATGGATCTGTATAATGGACTCTAGCCAGCTAGGATACTTCTTCTTCTTCTTTCTTGGCCTGACGACCTCTTAGGTAATGCCTGCCATTTTTGGCTTACTAGACTTATTGTTACCGCATAGTTGGATAGTCAGTCCATACTATGGGGGAACGGCCCAGATGAGACTTGAACCTCGGTCCTGCCGTGTGAAGACCGGCGCCGCTGTCGCATCTACCACCGGGCCGCTAGGATACTCTGGGTTTTGATTTCCATAATCATGTAACTTATTCTTCAATGCGAGTACCTCTGAATGTTGCCAAAAACAATAATTTATCTGGCTTACAGAAGTCTTATGTGAATACCATGTATGATTTTGATGATTTTGAATGTAGTTATTCGCAAAAAACTTGCATTTGATCAGACTCTGCATTTATATTATAAAAATAATCCTCAGTTTTCTATCCTAAGCAAGCTCAAAATTACTACACTTATACATTGCATACTCACATACTGGCGGTTGGTGCAAAATGTAGAAGCTTCCTAATAAATCCATTCTACACTTTTCCGATGCAAATTTGGTTTTCCGATTGCATTGAATCGATATCGTTGTTTACCCTATTCAACTGCATGCTGCATTTGATAGTAGTACTCTGTTTTACGTTCCTTTTCGAAGTATTCCATCACACTATTGACCGGTGTGCCTACCCAGCTTACATAAGCCTATGCAAATGTACAATTGAATTTAACCATTCTTCATATTCGCTCGGCGAGAAACGTACACATTCCCGGATGGAAATCCGTTAGGTGGAATTTGCATGGCGATATTTGTTATATTATTATACTATTACTTACCAGTTTCGCTCCATCCCGAGCATTAATTTTCACCATTCCCACTGTTCCACGGTGGCACACGAGACGGGGGGAAACCGCCTTTCGTTTTGCGCGGTGGACAAGAAACACACTTCCGTTCCCACCTATCGTACCGATCTGTTCGATTTTCTCCATTCGGCGCTGTGGCGTCTTGATCGCGCTGGATGAAGATTAGGTCGTTCACTTGCCAGTTACCGATCGATGAAAGCGATCCGTTTGGCTTACGGAATTGTGTGGACTGTGTGTGTGTGTGTGTGGAAAGCGTTTTCACGGGTCCATTTCTGTTCAGCGCTCTTCTTCGGCGGCCCAATGTTGTTTGATGATGATACAGATGATATCGGGTTGGGAGTTCTCCCTGGGCGGGAAAGAGGCTCGCGCTGGAAATACAACAGGTACTTCTGGCGTTCGTTCCTTCATTCGCATCCATCCGTCTTGCCCGGGTGCCGGTCGAGTCGAGCCCTGACGTTTCGGAGCCAACCGGCACCCGGGCAAGACGGATGGTCATCGATAGAGGGCAAGCTTTTAAGAATCATAATCAAAGAATAGACGTACGTTGTTGGATTGGTAATTGACGCATTGTGCCGGTGTGCGTTGGCCACGACAAGCAAACACACCACTGTGTGTGATTGGAAGCATGTGGAAGTTTGCCGCATTGCCGTGAACATCAACGCGATCGAGCAAATGCAAATCGGGTTTGCCAAATGCTGTTGTGCCCTGCCTAAGAAAGTGCCAACCAAATGGTAACGCGGCTGTTTTTAGCCGAAACGATCACAGCCAACCAACGGGCGGCGTACGCATAGTCAATGAACTTTCAGGAGCGGAAATCAATCGCCGGGGCGAGTGTGAACTGGCTTAATTTGTGCTGCATATGGCGAATGACTCACGCCGTAAATGGTGGCGCACCAACTGGGCTCGGCTAGCTGATACGCGGATGGACGACGGATGGTCACTTTTGGCTATTCCTGTCATTCATTGATTCTACCATCCGTTTCAACGGGGTCGAAACACTGGAACGAAAACAACCGTAACAACCGGGCAACTGAAAGAATCGGTTGAAAGGGTTGCGATCTCTTCTCGCACTTGGAGCACCGCAGGACCGGCGAGTGTGTCGACAGTTGTCTAGGCACGAACACACAGAATGCACAAACATAATTGTCAATATTGAAACGTACTGCGGTAGAATGTTAATGCGCTTTTCCGCCTCTCGCTCCAAAGTAGTTCCAGTTGATGAATCGGTCGTAATCGGCACTGATTTACAATCGTGCGGCATTGTAGATGGCGTGTGCTAGGATGTCTTGCACATAGCTGTAAACATGTAACGATCAACTCCAAACCATCTCGCTGAACCGTATGAACTTATAAACTAAATGGTGTTGGTGACTTGCTGTACTTGGTGCTGCTCTGTTGTTATATTTAATACTTGTACGAGGGTGACAGAAAATCTTACAACAGTTGAATAATTTCCAAGCCAGTACCAAAGTACCGGATAAATGTTGGCATCTTGTTAGCGTGCCTGTTCGTTACCGTATTGTTTGGTGGAGCCTTTGTACGTCTTATAGATCGATTTAAACATGCTCATCATGCTAATTGTCACCAACCGGTCATAACACAGTAGCTTGGGTACGTGAGGCATGCAGCACTCGAAACCCCAAGTGTCGTGTTGCCTGACTGCATTCGAATGTGAACCAACGTTTAATAACCAATAATAAGAAGTTATATAATTTATGGTTCAGTCACAAATTCACCGCGCTGCTGTGTCCGATCGAGCATTGTATGCAAAATAGTTTCGATTGATGGAATGGAAGTTCTTCCTTCTACTTCGCGAACGCTCACCGATGGCACCCGCGGAACGTGCCGAAGAACAGTTTTCATTCATCAAATTCTTAAACACCGAGACCAATAGCGTGCTCGCAGAGCCTATGAAGCTGAAGAAGTTTTGTGATTTGCTTCGATTTAAATGATATTGTAGCTACGTAGAAGCTACGTTTGGACGGTTTGGGCGAAAGCGTTCTGGACCGTCGTTTCAATGGTTGTGTTAAAATGAGCTCAAATCGAAATAAATCAAGATTCTATCGCTCGCTGTTTTTTTACCGCAAAACGTTGGAAGCATATCAATTCCTTTATTCAGTTTGGGCGTGGTACATTACTATCACATTGGATGGCATTTTGGTATCAGATAGTACGTACGTTCGGTCGCATAATGCTTTGTTTGTGTGTTGGTATAATCCTATTCTGCAAATTTTGTCAACAATGAAAACAAATCTGAACTTCAAAAAATCAAGAATTATAGGTAGTATTGTTTGTAATACATAATAAAATGAAAGTAATCTAACTTAAAATGTTATCTTTGTCATTTCCGTTGCTTTACTACATCTGTTAAGTCCTGCAACAAAATCTACGTCTTAAAGACATTGGGACATATGTTGCGTCCTGCAACAGGGACTACACATTACATACATTAAGTATCCCAATAACAACTTACACTTAGACCACTTCGCAACAGAGTCTCTAATTGTGCAGATCAAAAATATAATCATCAAAAACGTACTCTCCTGTGGCGCTAGTGTTTATCTTGTGTACTGTGTACTGATCGGAATAAGACATTCTTGGCTGAAATGTTTGGTGTTTGGCTCACGTATCACACGCTATCTCGTGTCACTTGTCACTTGAACCATCCTTCGTTTTCACAATCTTTTTCATTATTAGGATGAAAATGCGCTACATTTGAAGGGTCGTACAACACTGTCAATCTTGGACAGATTATACGATTGTATCATTCTCCAGAGGTGAGATGATGTTGTAAAATTCGTAGTTATTGTAATCAATCGTCAAGTTGTTCCTCCAACTACCGAGCTAGTGAAAAAAAAAACGAAATTCGAACACAATTTTAAAATTCAGTTTCTGGACTCTTGCCCTGATTATAGAAAAGACGATGAATAGTTGGATCGTGAGCTAGAGTACAAGGGCATCAAATGGAATTCCATTCAGGTCTCAAAACTGTAGCATTTGCTATAGAAAACTATAAGTTCGTAATTTAGTAAGTTCCGAATTATCACCCGAGTAAAACACTCCACACACATACCACGCGAGAAACCGAAGTGTCATCGCTATAATTTTATTTCGTTCCTGTTTGTTGTGCAATAAATTACCTTTATCTGAAACTAATAATCATCGTCTTCTTTGCAGACTTCGTTGTCGTCCTGGCGTGTGTGGTAGAGCGTCACTCAACTTTGACATTTTAAATCATAACCTCCTGCACTCACACGCTGTGCCAAATGGTGTACACACTATCCGCTCGTAACGAGTACGAGAATCTCATCAGCAGGGTCACTGCTGATCGTTGGCTCGCACCAACGAGGAAGATGTACATCGGCCGTCGCTCGTTTCTATCACGCGTGTTTCGTTGAGGGCGAATCCGTACGAATCTGTACGATGTAGCTTTAATAACTGCATTATATTCCGGCTCGAACTTGGCTACACACGCGCCTTCTGGACGCTGATCAAGATGGAGCAGCAGCTAACGGGCACGCCGCACGATGGGCTGCTAGTTGATCGCAAACGGTGCTGGCACGAGCTAGCTCTATCTCCCGATCCCGGCCGTGTGGAATTGAAGGTGAAGGAAGCTTTCGCTACAGAATTGATCCAATCTGAGACCGAACCTACTCAGCACATATGCGGACGCTCGTTGGCGTTGGCGCGGGCGCGTCCAGCTATAAAATCAATTTTAATTACTCTCTAATGAAATGAGCAAGTTAATTAAATTTTTACGATTTGATTTACTGGTGGTGGTCTCTGGCCCTGTTGGTATTGCACCGTTTTGTGTATTGTGATAGAACGGTGATAGGTGCGCAGTGGGATGGTGATATACGTGCCGGTTTTATTGAACGCTCGCGAATAACCAGTCGAAGTTTCGCGATCTGCAGCGATTTAGCCAGGTGATGAAGTTAGATCATACCAATGGGCTAGAAATCCGATGATGAAGGACTTATAACAGCATTTTCTTGTGCTTTGTGATATTTCACAGAAAACATACAAAGTCCATGTTTTGTAGTTGAAGTTAACGATTCTTTAGGAAATGTGTATTATTTGTTTCCAAACTAAATCACAAATCCAGATAAGCAAATCAATGTATAAATTGTATGATTCCCGACTCATGTCCTGAAACAAACTACAACCGTCAAGGCAAATCGTCAAGGCCCGTTCAAAATGGATCAGCTGGAAAAAAAGAAACGTTAATCCCCTATTCAGCCTATTCCTAAATTGATATTAATTGTCAATAAATTATGTCAATCGACCGTTGCCTCGTTGATCCGTGCTTCAACGTCACTCATTACGAAATTTTTCGCATCATACTGATCAATCAGTCAGTGAGTTGTGTTAGCAAATTCTCGCCTCTCGCAGCTCACCGGTGACCGGCGATCCATCATTGGCCTTTGACAGCAGACTCATGATCAGAGTGTTTGATCTGTTTGATCACGGTTTGGCTTTCCCCGGATGCCCGTGCAACGTCGTTCCAGCGTGCCAGACAAATCGGTTTCCCTTTCCAGCTAATCTCTTTAGCGCACCAGTCAAATGCAGTTCGGCCGATCCGTTCCATTCCAATCCGGATGTCCAATCGGTTCCAGCCGCGCAGCTACCACCGGGTGTTGAACCGTTTTGATGATCATCGCCCAATAATGTATCGCACAACGGGGCTTGATTTCGGGGTTGACAAAACCCCGCACTATGGTTACGTACGGTTTGGGCCGATCGCCCCGAACTCGCATCAATCATCTTCGTTTGAACGAAACTTTCCAAATTGGACGTTTTAGGACCTCGGCGTTAGAGGAACCACTGCCATACTGCTGTTCGATGTTGTTTGCCGTCTCTTTTCCTTTGCCTTCGACTCCATACCGCTCCGTTGAAGCAGGACCGATGAGCATTCGGGGCTAAGGGATTTCACGCATAACAAATTCGTCCAACAACTACTGAGGCGCAAAATTCACGCTCCCGCTGATTTTTTCAACAAGTATTATTTTTTTTAAATCTTTTTTGAGAGGAAGGCGGAAAAGCCGACACCGGGACCGAACGAATGACAGAACGGTTTCCATTTTCCTCGGTTTTGTTCGGTTTGAACAGTTTGAACAAAAATAACTCATACTTAGCGTTCACCGTCTGTCATTCGATCCGGAACAGTCGTCGTACGGTTTTAAACGATGCTTTAGCAAATTGTCGTGATTGCGCGTCGAAGATGGGCAGACGTATGGAAGCAAAAGACGAAAAAGGATTCGTACGGGAACTGTGACTGATGTATAGAATGAATGAGTCGGTGATCTAGTTTTGTGGAAACATCTTCCTGGCTTATCATGTTCGGCTTGTGGCATTCCTTCCAAATAATTCGAAAGATAATTTAAAGATAAAACCCTTTAAACAAGTTAATATCATAACCCATCGTCACCCAACAAACACATGTTTTAAGGAATGTTGAAATTACCCATTCGCTTTCTTATCGTTCTTGGTAAAAGCACCCATGTGAAGTTCCGTGAGCATTGTTTGCGCCTGTTCAATCATAAGAAGATGAAGTAAGAGATTGTTTCTTTCTTTTTTGTTATATTATGGTACAGTTTTTTCTTAATGCCCAATGATGATCAATCAAAAGAAGACCTACTTATTCCGTGGAAGACTGAATGATTGTTATTTTGGAGGAGGCGAATAAAAAAAAAATGAAACAAGGGTTAAACTATCAAAGTCTCGTTTTGTGGCACGGTCAATTGTACAGATAACAATACAAATATGAAAAGTTAATTTGTTCGATGTCGGACAACTGTTGGTGCTTTACCGAGAATTCGTCAATTGAATCCGGCCGTAAGTATCGACGCTTCCCAGGGTGACGAAGTAAACGGAATCTGGTGATGTGTTAGATTTCAGGCGATCGGGTACACATTGGGTGGTTGAAGGTGTTCGATGAACTTGCGCCATGACAGGCGCACGTTTTCAGGTACTTGAGCACCAATTTCAAAACACTTTTGATGGAGCAGCAATTTTCCTTTCGTAAGGGTGTGTCGGGAAAGGGTGTTGCGTGGCTGGGCCGACTTCGCCGAGCTCCACAAACCTGCTCGCAAAGAAGCGTACAGGGCGAACAGGGCTACACGAGCTCGGTCGACGAATTCGATTCCAGTTTGATCATCGTTGGAATAAGATCACACCAGACGTCCGGTCGACATTCGCCGGCGCTCGGTGCTGCAGCCCGCTATCGCCGGGTGACTCTCCGTATTTGCGATTAAACTGTCATCGCCCATCGTTGGTCGCTCCCACGGCACGGGCGCTGATCGGATTTGGTGTTCGTCCCTCCGGCTGCTCTTGGGACGTCACCGACGCAAAGCACTCGACATAAAATTTCAAGAGTAATCATCCTCACGATTTGCGCGGGTTTGAACGCTCCGAAACCGTTTGCTTTTTTATGATTGTTTAATTGGATGATTTAGGTATAGGATTTACGTTGCGATTTAGTTTGACTCCGGTTGAACTGGTGGTTCGCGGCATAAAACTGGCGCAAAGCGGAGCAAAAAGTGTCACCTCGGGTGTACGTTATATAAATAATTCTGCAAAAGCACCCAGGGGTCCTCCTCCGCGAGGCGTGTGCAGAATCGGAACCGTTTGCTGCCATGCCGTACGCTCGGCTGTAACGCGGCTTTGCTACATTTCCGTAAATCGAAACGGGGTTGGTACGCGATAATTACGAAATGGGTTAGTACGCTCGCATATCGTCACGGTGAACTTTCGTAGGCAAGGACATCGTATCGCGCTGGCATCGGTTGCACGGGGCTAGAATTACACCCGCCGCGGTGTAACGATGCCCGGATCAATTGATCGCACAGCAGCGTGCTTGACGCAGCGCACTATGCTAATAGGAGGAGTAATTGTACTTTATTTTAAGACAAACCACACCAAATGAGCTTCGGCGCAGAGGCATTATACTGTGCGCGGTAATGTAAATGAATCGCACCCCGTACGCGACCGTACACACGGTTGTGTTGAATGGGAATTGAGAAAAGGCTGCGTGGGTTGATTGTAAGAAGGAGTTTATTTTCACTGGCAAAGCAATCGATTTGAGACATATGGTGTGGTCAAAGGTGTGCGATGCTTAGATTTCCAAGCTGGCAAACAGTTCAAGTTGACACGCTGATATTCAGAACAATTTCATTAACTCCCAAAGCCCCACACTGCTGTTTTGGGTTGCATCTTTCGAAATTCAAGAAGTTAAGAAAGTTTGAAAAAAAACCGTGTTTTTGTGTGTGTGCTTCACGTGTGCAAAAATGTCAATGACAAACAATTTTTAATCGTTCGATACGGATCAGCCTTTCGAATGAAGGTATCGCTTATAAATCGTTCAGGAGCTCATAATTTACGGTGCTTCTCGGTTGTTACGCTTATCCCCGGAGTGAACTGGATTCCCGAGCATTCGGGTTATATGATCGCCCTCTGCTCCATATCTAGACAAACCGATCTGGCTTTATAAACAGAAACTTAAAATATCTTTCAGCGCAGGCAGCGGCAGGGTAGCCGCCGAAAAATTCTGATCTTCCACTGATTGGATCTCCCGTTTGGTGGTTTCACGCTTTGCATTTGCCTTGCTTTTCATTTGTTTTGTTGCATCTTTTCCTGTAAACCGAGTCACAGCCACAGGAACACATAACTTCAAACGGCGGATGCGTTACGGGGTTATTGGTTGGTTGGTTGGTTGGGGGGAAACGGGTAGAATATTTCTCGATTTTCGAATCTGCGCGATGTGGTTTGCGTTGTGACTTTACCATCCAAAAGGCATAGGCCCGGAGGTGGTGTTATTTTAGCAAAGAGGTCATTTAGCTGTGCTATCGAGTCGTTCAATCGTACACTTGGGTCGATTGGCACGTCTTGGGTGAAATAAAAATATAATAAAAATACGTGCAACCGCTTGGCGGTCCTCGACCGCATGAAGCCCATGGGTCGTCGGGTACATTCCAGGTGACTCGTCGTTACCTTGCTGCTGCTTCCATGTTTCGCACTGTTATCGTCTATTGGTAGAAGCTCGGCCGAAAGTATTCCCCGAGCATGTCGAACAAAACTTCCAAAAGCAACCGAACCGTAAGAGTATCAAAAGAGGAGCAACCCACTCTCGAGCTTTAACACCTTTTTTGTTCGGGATGAGGGGGGCCACGGTTGCACGATGGTGACAAGAGAATATTTGGAATTATAGGTGCTACATGGTAATGCGTTCGAGAGATGATTTTTCGAGGTGATATATTGATCTTTATGTTCTTCGGGTCCTCACGACCCAAACGGTGCTTCGGTGGTGTTTTCGTAACTCCGGCACACAGGGCCGCTCAGGCGGTCTCCAAGCTCGAGTGCCGTTTACTGTCTTGGCAGGCGAACTTGACTCGGTAGCACCGGGTGCACCGAAAAAAAGGGCTTCACCCAGGGAGCAAGGAACAAGAGCAAAGGCAACACTTTCAACTGTTTCGTTCTAAACAATGCCCCGGACCCCTGTTGAGATTTTCCGTTACCGGGGATCGCAATCGATTGAATACCGTTTAAATTGTTCGTCCTGCAGTTCCAGGGTTCCAGGAACGATCAACAAGGTGTACGCAGTGTGTTAACGATCTTTTGGCCTGGGATTTGCTCCTGCCGCATCCTACTGTGCCGTGATGATGAGCCCTTGCGCCGCCATGATAGCCAGTAGACAAGGTGGCTGATTTTCGAAACGGTAGGTTTTGCAATGGATGTTGTGTGTGTGTGCGTGTGTGTTGCCAAAACTGTTGCGGTTAGCAGAGCAGTGTTTTGATTGCATTTTGTCATGGATGTTTGTTCATTATGCACCTTGAGCAAACGCATCAAGGCGTCCCAATGGACCGATCAGTCTTGTTGGTTCATTGTTTAGGTAGCTGAGCTAATTTGATTAATGATTTTTGCTTAAGAATGGCGTATAGGTATGACAAAACGAGACTAGACTTTCCTAGGACATGATACCGTGTCAGAATATTAACCGATATTCCCGATGTGTAGACTCACAAAGCTTGATATTTTTTTATTTTAATACCTTGAATTCGGAAGGTTTGTTAATATCCTTATACATTGCCACCCAACGTGCATCCGAGAGGGAACTTCACGATTCAGCTATTGCCTAAGATGACATTGATGAAGCAAACCGATAAAAACGTGTCGATAAAAAAACTCTAGAATCGTTTGTTTGCCTTGTCCTCTTTTGTGGGTAACCTTTTTCTCCTGCAGCTCTCAATTCTGGGAAGTGTTGTAGTTTGATCTAGATTCCAGAAGTAGATCTTTATTGCTATGTGTTACCCTTAGCGTATAAACAAATCGAATGTCCAAAATAAGTGCTACACTCACATCGATTCTGCTGTGACAGCAAGATTTGTTAAAGTTTTGAAAAGGCTTCTACAGGGTTTGTTAGATTGGAGTTGACATTTAGTGGTGGATTAAAAGAATTGTGGAATTGGATTGCAATGATAGGTAAAAAACATCCCTAGTGAATAAATTTGTTTTATAATGTGTAAATTGTTTTCATATTTAGTTTCATATGATTAGTTTACAAATAGATTTTTCTAAAGTATAGGTTAATATTTAATTAAAGACTAGAAATATGCACCACATTGCATAAACAGATAGTCAAGTTGGTGCCAAAGAATATTATTTCTATAATCTGCAACACCGGGGCGGCCCGGTGGTGTATACGATAGCGGCGCCGGTCTTCAAACGGCAGGACCGGGGTTCGAATCCCGGCGGACCGCCTCCCCGTACGCAGGACTGACTATCCAGCTACGGGTAAAACTTAGTCACAGAAAGCTAGCAATAGCTGGCAGGCCAAGACCTCACGAGGTTGTAGTGCCAAAGAAGAAGAGAAGAAGAAGAATCTGCAACACAATATTGTATATTGAAGGTGATGGGCAGTCGATATGTAAAATTATGTTTTTATTTTTACGAATAAATAAAATATTGTTATATATCACGATATAATAAATATCACGATTTATTAGTTGAATTACACTACGACGAGCAGGAAGAGGCCTAATATTTTTCGTGGATAATGATATCAACATTATGAATCATTATCGTGGATAATGAAGCAACTTATGATTGGGGTTAATCAGTTCAAGGTTTGGGTAAAATCAAGTAAAGGAAGTCAGAAATGGCAGGCCTTGAGGCGAGATCTCTCAAGGATGTAGATCCAAGGAAGAAGAAGAACAGGAAGAAATTTTCGGAGTATGTACTTTTTGTTTTTTTCTTTTTTTTTCGGTGGGCAACCCTTGAGTTGGTTGATTGTAATTAATATCCAACTGTTTTGACACTCAACCATACCATACACAGAATACCCATTGTCCTGATTTACTTTATTGTGTGAGAATTGTTTTCGAAGCACATAAAAAAGTCAACACAAAATAAACATACACCCTGTCCTACCGATGCCCAAGAACCCTTATTGAATCTATCTCTTAATGATGAAAATGAAGAAAAATCAAAACCAAAGCCATAAATATTGTGTGAGTTACGGATACAACCTGAACCGCTGCAGGTAATCGAAAAATCATTATTTATGAGGGCAAAGAGATGTTTGAAAAATGTCGGAAAAAAGATGTTTACCTTCTACATGGAATATGGAAGTAAATTTATTTAGACAATAACATTAGAGACACTTTATTTTTACAAAATAGTTTTAGCTCATAGTTACAAATTCATATTCTGATTTGAACTAAAACTCGGCTCATGATAAGCGTTCAGCCTAGGGTTTCCTGTTTCTGATTGCAAAAACAAAGATTTGTTCGTTTGATCGTTGCTCTAACATCTGATCCATGTGCAAAGTCTGCCCAGTTTCCCATGTAGACGAATAATCTCTTTAAAGCATGCAAAGAATGATTCGTTCCACGTTTACATCTCCTGACGTGATTAGTTGAAATTGCACGTATGAGCCGATTAGATCCAGAACTAAAAACTACAAGAGTTATACTTTGCAGCACGGCGTCATAATGTTGCTTCACTAGGATGCGACAGGCTTCGTTCAACATTGGTGGAACCCTGCAACAGTTTCCGAAGGATTATGGTGCATAAAAAATTGCAGCAATTATTACATTTTCCTATGTTGCAATCCTCACTACTACATCATTATTGAGATCGTTAGGTTTGTTTCCGTTTCGGTTTGGTTGATTTGTTTTACGGTGTTCCCGTTCCCACTTTTTTTCTTGTACCGAATTCTCCCCTCCAAAATTGCCATCCATATCTGACCTGCCTGAGCTGTAATGGCTGCCTGTGAGTTGCCTATAAAGACGTCAATTTATTAATTTACATCAACAGTCTTTTTTGTTACCATTCTTTGATGCAGTCCCTCCAGTCTTCTTTGCCAGCGGAAATAAGGTTTTAATTCTTGCCCCGAAAACTGGTACATCATTTCAACCGCAGCCATTGTTTCCGGTCCCGGAAGGCAACGTTGGCAAATGCGGTGTGGCTCCAGGTCAAATGTTAGGACGACGATTGAAAGGTGCGGGAAACGGTGTTTACTGTAATGGAATTAAGAAGTCATGCGTCCTGTTAGAACTAGGGATGGTTTGAAGGTAGCGTGGTAACTGGCACAAAAGATAAAATGACGCTGTAACACAGCGTCAAGATCTAGATTACTCTGTTGTAGCGTGATCAATTATCATCGTCTGATTTCTTACCCAATGCTCGAGCAGGCTCCATGGGCCGGCACACAAAAAAGGATTTTATTTACGAATCATCATATTTAAAGCGAGGTACACTGTTTCTTTTTTTCCTCTCTTTGTTTATCTGTTTGCAAAACAGACCCAATTATCAAAAACAATGACATGTGGTTTCTGCTGCTTTTGAATGAATTGTGTTTTTTCATGAGGCTACTTTGGAACACACGAGAGCATTGCAAATATGTATAAAAAATTATAATTATGCTCGAAAATTTGAAGTGCTTTCCAACAAAACGCCTTAAAATAAGTAAAAAAATATTGTACTCCTTTGAGCAAGAAGTTGGAAGGTATTGTGTTGTTTCGCCATGAGATCTTTAATACTAGTGATCATTCCTCACTAGGAGACGCTTACGCGTATCTTAATCCTTATTACTAATACATGCATGATTCTATTATTGGTTTTATGACATTTTCAGCAGTTTGAATGCTATTCCATATAAATACTTGTGAAATTTTGTAACGCCAAACACTACTGCTAATGCCTCTTGTGCATAATGCCTCTGCGCTGCCGATAACGTGTATGATGCGAAGTCTATTGGTTTTTCCGAAAAATCAATGGTATGGGATAAAATAGCACGCCATACACCGTAAGGACTTCACTTGCAACACTAACGTCTTACTTTCATCAAAAGGTACTAGCATTTGCTGAACCGAACGCAACCTGACACTGTCTCGTCCACTCGATCTTTGTTTCTCGAAAGACTATACAAAGCAACGCAATATGATTGCTAAATTTGGAATGAATCTATGCTAATAATCCGAAATTAGGTTACAATAGGCAATATTTGTTATTCTAAAATAAATTAGTTTGAAAACATTGATCTTGCATGAAGTTTTAACGCTTTCGAAAGCAGTGGTGGCTTCAACTTGGTGCAAACAATGAGCTATACCAACTCGGATGTAATGGATTCCGGATCTAGTTAGTGTCTTACATCGCGGCATTGACTTATGCACTCCCTGCAGACCAATTGTAACCTCTGGTATGGTTTTTGCAATAACGCTCATCAACGGGGCTCGCAATTAAAGCGATCACCTAGAGCTTTCTTTAAAAATTCTTGAAAGGAAAGGAGCAGTTGGCCACGGAATGTTCTGGTGTATGATCACTAAGACTAATAGGCCTTTGCTGTTGAACAGAGGGTTGGTCTTGGCAATTCTAGCCCCATGGGCCTTAGTGGGAACGGTTTTCCAGTAAAACTATGACGTTTTAAAATCTTTGCTGCAGTGTTTCTTAGGGTTTGAAATAAATTATGGTGCAAATGTGCAAAATTTCAAACATGATTGAAAAATTTTCTCCATCGGTTGAGCTTCTTGTAGGCCATTTTTTTTCTCCAGTCTATGCTCAAGACTAGTTTCCAAGCTGTGGTGCAAATGTGCAAAATTTCAAACATGATTGAAAAATTTTCTCCATCGGTTGAGCTTCTTGTAGGCCATTTTTTTTCTCCAGTCTATGCTCAAGACTAGTTTCCAAGCTGTATAAGCAGAAGAGCCGCAATACACACATCCGATGGAGCGATTTATTGTTTCTTTGCTTTGATTTTTCCGACCGAATGCGCTCAGAATAGGAGAGCTCTTGCACTTCAACTAGCCGTTTACGATACGTCACTCTTGAACCGCCCGCTCTCTCTCTCTCTCTATCTTTTTGCCGCGGTTTTCTTTTCTTCCCAACTGACCTGATCTTCTAATTGAAATCTCATCGTGGTAAGTAGTTTCCCGGTATCAGCTGCAAACGTGCGGGCCAAAACGACACTCGAAATGTTGTTCGCCGGCCGGCAATGCGCGAAGCGTTCGAAACGAACGTTGTAAATAGATCATCGGTTCAGGCTTGTTGGTGATCGACACTAAGACGCGCGCTTGTGGCCCTCTCAAAAACGTTGGAAGGCGGACGACGACAAGCGTTAAGCGTCGTGGCTGGGGATCTCCTTTGATCAAAGGCCTGGACTGAGCTGTCGAAACTTGGCACACGGCTCAATTGAAACTGTTCCAAAATATACAAGCCGCACACAATAGGATTTACTCCAATTTTCCTCTCATTCTCGGCCTATCGACGGTGAGAGTAGTGCCGGACGGGTTGGGATGAGCCGCGAATGCAGACGAAGCCGGCGAGTGCTGGCGTGTGGGAAAGGTGATGGGTGCCCATCTTCAGATTC
>KZ063780.1:23929-36742 GCA_002091835.1 Anopheles maculatus | reverse complement strand
GAGAGGGTTCAGAGGAAATTTACGCGTATCGCTGTCCGTAGATTTCTACACGGTTACTCTGCTCCTGTGCCCTCTTATTCTTTCCGCTGTCGATTGTTGGGACTATCAGAAATGAAGTCCCGTCATTCGCATGCGCAGTCTTACTTCATCGCCTGTTTGCTTTCCTCCGAGATTGATGCCCCTTTTCTCCTTTCCTCATTATCCCTTTATACTCCATCTCGGAGACTTCGTAGACCTCCCATTTATATCCCTCCCCGTCGTTCGGTTTTTGGTCAGAATGATCCATGGCTAAGAGAATGTCCGGAATTTAATCGCGTACACCATATTTTTGACTACTATCTTCTAGTGTCACCCTTGAGGTCCCGACTTCCTGTCTTCTCGTAAACCTCAACCACTTTAGTACACTTATTTCCTTCTCCTAACCCTCCTCCTTAGAATGTAATTAGGATAACATTGTTAAACCCATAGAGGCGGACAATATTAATTAAATAAATAAATAAATAAATAAATAAATAAATAAATAAATAAATAAATAAATAAATAAATAAATAAATAAATAAATAAATAAATAAATAAATAAATAAATAAATAAATAAATAAATAAATAAATACCGTCTTCCGTTCTGAAAAAGTGTGCTTCCTTTTTTGCCCCCCTCTTGAGTCGTATCTTCACAAGATCCATTCAAGAAGGTTCCTTCACTACCTTGTGGAAATCTGCGTGGCTGGTCCCAATCCATAAAAAAGGCGACCGCTCCGTCTGCTCCAACTACCGAGGCGTCGCCCTTCTCTGTTCTCCTTCTAAAGTCCTCGAATCCACTATCCACTCTTCCCTTCTCCCCGTAACATTGAATTATCTATCCCCTCACCAACACGGCTTTATCCCCAAACGTAATACTTCCTCTAATCTTGTGTGTCTCGTCTCTACCGCTATATCAAATATGGTGTCCGGTCTCCAAACTGACACTATATATACGGATGTTAAAGCGGCTTTTGACAGCTTACCTCTCGATGTGCTGGTAGCTAAGCTCGATAAACTTGGTGTCGGAGGTAGTCTACTGGGTTGGCTAAAATCTTACCTCTATGGAAGATCTTATAAAGTCCGTATAATGTCCTCGTTATCCGACTCCTTTATCGGCTCCTCTGGGGTGCCGCAAGGGAGTGTCCTAAGTCCTCTGCTTTTCCTTCTTTTCCTCAATGACTGTGTTTCAACTCTTCCTCCCGACGGTTTCTTGATTTACGCTGACGATCTCAAAATATTTCATCCTGTGTCTTCATACTCCGATTGCTCCTTCCTCCAAAATGTCCTTAACTCCTTCTCTGACTGGTGTCATTCCAACGGCCTTCTCCTCTGTCCCGATAAATGTTGTGTCATCTCGTTTAGTAGGTCCCGCAAGTTTACGTTTCATTATTCTTTCTGTGGTATTACTATTAACCGTGTTTCGTCCGTAAAAGATTTAGGTGTATGGTTAGATGAGGCTCTCACTTTCAATGTCCAAGTCGACCATGTTGTGAATAAAGCCAACAAATCACTTGGACTGATCGTCAGACTCTCATCGGAGATCCGCGACCCTATCTGCCTTAAGGCTTTGTACTGCTGCTGGGTTCGATCTACCTTGGACTATGCTGCTGTTGTGTGGTTCCCGTCAGGCTCAGTTGCATTGGCCAGACTGGAGAGTGTTCAGCGAAAATTCACACGCGTAGCAACTCGCCGTTTCCTTGCAGGCTTCCAAGTTCCTCGCCTACCCTAACCGTTGTCAACTTCTTGGTCTCGAACCCATTGATGTTCGACATTCCCATTCCCGCGCTAGCTTCATTGCAAGCCTCCTTTGCCATGACCTTGACATTCCTTCCCTCCTATCTGCCGTTCCTTTATATGCTCCCTCTCGACACTTAAGGAACCGTGCGCCCCTTTACATCCCTTCCCGCCATACACGATATGGATCAAACGATCCTTTTCTCCGAGCGTTGTCAACTTTTAACGATACTTATTGCCTGTTTGACTATAATGTCCCCGTCTCCAATTTTCGTTCGCGAGTACGTCAATCCTCTCCCCGCTCCTCACAATGATTGCTTCCCTCATCCTCGTACTCCAACTCCCTATTTCACTAGTATGTAAGTTAATCATTGTTAAGCCCTCGAGGCAGACAAGTAGTATTAATAAATAATAATAATAATAATTAATACCAACAAATGTAAAGAAAGTAAAGTTTGTAGGTTTTTTTTTTATGTCAGACGAGGGATTATGCGTAGAAGATGAAAAGTTAAAGGCAGTCCAAAACTTTCGTAGGCCAGAGACCGTGCACGAAGTAAAAAGTTTTTTGGGATTTATGAATTTTTCGGAACGATTCATTTACATGCGAGCTGATAGGACAAAATACTTACGCGAGCTAGCAAAATCTAATTCATTTTACTGGACAGAGGCAGAAGAAGAGGAGTTCTTATTCCTTAAACACGAGGCACTAATATTGATCGCTAGGTTGGGGTATTTTAGCTACAATGACGAGACAGAGCTTTATATAGATGCGTCTCCAGTGGGCCTAGGCGCGGTATTGGTACAATTGGATGTGGATGGGAAGCCAAGAATTATAGCATGTGCTTCAAAAGCGTTAACCCGAACGGAACAAAAGTACCCTCAGACTCAGCGAGAAGCTTTGGCAATAGTGTGGGGAGTAGAACGGTTTACATTTTATCTGACGAGTAAATTGTTTACCATCCGAACAGACTCCGAAGCTAATAAATTTATCTTCGGCGAGTGTTGTCGACAAGGTAAGGGGGCAGTTACAAGGGCTGAAGCTTGGGCGTTGAGATTGCAGGCTTACGACTTCACCGTGAAGCGCATTCCAGGTCACTTGAATGTGGCGGATGCTTTATCGCGTTTGTTGGAACAAATCCGAGAAGAAGAACCTTTCGACGAGGATAGCGATAGGCATCTTCTGTACACACTGTGGAGGCCGAGCGCAAATCCATAAGATTGTTGGGTTCAATGGCTTTCAAGGACGACAAAATTATCCCACCTTTTGATTTGCGGTGATTACACCAACGACCGCGGTTACGACGCTACGTTTTTGTGGCCTGCACTGTGTCTCAAAATTCACCCATCGCAACGTTAGACGCGTGTCCACTAGGTGGCGTAACAGTAAGCTAGGAGAAACTAAACAAGGAGGATAGAACATTAGAACAGGATAGGTTTAGATAGCAGGAGAGGATCACGACGATCGATCTGTTATCTCCTTGACCGCCGGACCGAACGGACGTAACAAAAAGTTTAACCGAACTCGACAATTGGTGACCCCGACGTGATCTGTACACGTAAAACTCGTTAAGTGTACAATTTCGCGTGTGTGCGTACGACGCGTGTGAAAAAAAGCCAAATCTGGCCCACATTATCATCGCTGACTTCGTGCAGCTGTAAGCAGCCAAGTAAAGTGCCGTGCCCGGTGACCCTTGCCGATCAGCCGTCGCAGCCACAACCCCGTCGAATCACAGCCCCCGTCGAATCACGGCCCTCGTTACACCGTTACTCACGTCAAACTGCCGTGCCCTTTCCGACGCGCTGCGCACCGTAAACCTCCGCGAGCCACTATTCGCCTTCGGCCCTTCGTACGACACCCAGCAGACTGGAACCCGCTCCATACAAGTAGCGAAAAGTGCATCAGTGCATTCTAAATCGACTGGCGAGCTATTGCTTGGCACCGGACCGCAGTGTTGTCGTACAACAGCCGTGACAACCGGAATTACCATTCCAACACCGATATCATCGTGGCCAGCGCGCCCCGCATGCAGCTCCCTCACCACGACAAGAACTGGCCACGCAGAGCCCTCGTCCCAGGTGTAATAAAACAACGTGGAATCGTGCAGTGAACCACGTGCAAAACCGCCATCATCATCATCGCAGTTTCATGACCATCGCAGATTTGCCGTCGTGACACACGTAAAGCAGAAACCTCCGATGAGCGCGTTCCATTTTTTTAATAATTTTGCAATCGCTATATTTTTTATATTTTATTCACTTCGTCTTGAACAAAATATTGTTTTTCATGTATTAAATTTGTATACCCATTATTGTACTTTCGTTCAACCTACTCAAATACCACATGTATTAAACATATTGCGTCACTCCGACCGTATTGCCAGTGGCGGATCAAACGGTGGGCGGAGTAGGCGGCCGCTTAGGGCCCAGCCGTTTGGGGGGCCCCGAAATACGAAGGCCTCTGCTTGCACTATACGGAAAATTGTTCCAGAAGTATGTAGCTGTTCGATAGAAGCATTGGATGAATTTGTTAAAGTAAGTATTTTTATACATTTTTTCCACATCTTCTTCTCCGTTGGTGCTAGAACCTACAGAGAACTCGTCCTACCATTTCTGTCTAGTTTTATTTGGATAAACCCGTAGCTGGATAGTTTTTTTTATCAATGTATAGAGTTGTAGCGACCGTGGTTAGGTGTCACAGCGATGACCGGCACCAGCGACCGCTGTGCTGAACGACAAACTGTCAGTGTCAGACGGGTTTCCGGTAATGGGAAAAAGTAGAAAATTCATTCCTTGTTGCGGCGTCCTAGCGAACAGACGGTTATGGGAGTGTTCAGTGAATAAAATTTGACGGTTACAAAAGTAAAAATTAGTGCCTTTATTAATTGGGTGCTAAAACTGATGACCCCGACGTGATCGTCAAATCGACACCCTCTCGCGTCTAATTGCTACGTTTTACGTGTTTTCCCGAAGTGCAGCGCGACGACCATATGATGCAGTGTATGCGTGTGGTTGTGTTAGTGTTCCTCCGCCGCTTACCACTCAGTGTGAAAACGTGCCTGAACGTGTCACCGGCATTCCGCTCACATTGATACTGGGAGAACAATCGGGATTTCAGAAATAGCAACACTGCCGCGCATAGTGCATCGAGAACAAGAGGTGTTATTTGCTAGCTCCGCGAGTGCGATCATCCGTGAGGTGCAACGACGATTCTCCGGGAAAGGACTAGTGCAACGTACCGACGCCGTGAAGGTGCAATCTACCACACCCACGGAGCGTCCCAGCACGAAGCGTCCCCGCACGAAGCGAACCACCTAGAGTACCGATAACCAGACCCACGCCGTGGCGTCCTTAGCTAACCTCACGCACACCATCGCAGACCGTTTCTGTTCCCGTCCAACAATTGACGGCTGACGCAATCGCCCGCACCGAGAAGCGAATCCCCGACAATCCACGCCAATTGTTTCCTGGTGAGACAAAAACTATCAGGAGTGTCTGTGTGTGATCACCAACGCGCGCGACGGGTAAGAAAGCCACCAACGCCAGATTTCGCGCGCATATTATCCAACTGAAGCCGCCATCGTGATTTTGCCCGTTAACACCAAGCCGCCGCCATTGTGATTGTGCCGTTAACCACAGACCGCCGCCGTCGTGATTTTGCTCACTCACAGTACTGACTGACGCCATTGTGATTTTGCTCACGTGGTTACCACGTTTTTGCAAATCACCTCCGGAGTTTACTCTGCCTTCTCGACCGCAGCGGAGTGCTTAGTTTCCTCGTGATACGTGTCACAGCCATCACCAGGTATTCAAGGAAAGTTTTTGCAACTGCATCCATCGTCGCCGCTGCCGGGGTAGATTACCAGCGAACGTGTTCAAGCAAGATCGATCGCAAGTGTAAAGCCACCATTTTCTCCCGCGTCGTGGAGGAAGCCGTACCCACGCCAACATCGAAGGATTTGTCTTTGCTCGCTTTCCGCCACCGCCATCACCGTTTGCCCACGCAAGAAGAAGCAGCCGCAGCCATCACAGACATCGCCGAGGTAACACTCACGCGCACCTCGTAGACATCACTACCACCGTCGAGAGACTCAACCGAGAGTGTCCGTGCAAGTACAACTTCGATTGGGAAGCCGTCATTTTCCCTGATCACGCGGAGGAGACCGAAACCACGCCGACGCCAAGCCGGATTTTCCTCATCTTTTTCGCCGTGGAAATCGACGGGAGGACAACTGCTGAGATAACACCTGCGTTTAAGGTAAGATCCAACCTTTTTACTGCTAACCCAAGTAAAAAATGATGCATAGTCCGAAAAACCTTGGCATGCCGGCGCCAATCGTAACCCCGGGGTCAGCTGCTAGCCCTGCCGTCGCGACTTCTGCTCCAGCGCAGTTGTACATCGACATTCCTTCCACGCGCGATGCTTCTGCAGACTGTCCCGAATCTCAAGTGGAGAGCTTAAACGCCCTGCAGCTCCGACCACCTGAATTGGACACAACCGATGTACACACCTTTTTCTTTGCGTTGTAGAACTGGTTCGACGCTGGGAACATTCCTCCGCATCAGCATGCCCGACGTTTCAACATTCTAAAGACACGTATTCCGATCCGGGTCCTTCCTGAGCTACGACATCTCCTGGAGAGCGTGCCCACCACCGACCGCTACGAGACTGCCAAAAAGGCCATCGTTCTACATTTCGAGCAGTCTCAGCGAAGTCGTTTGCATCGACTACTCTCCGAGATGAGTCTCGGCGACAGGAAACCATCTCAACTCCTGGCCGAGATGCGTCGGACCGCCAACGGAGCGATGACCGACTCAATGTTGGTGGATCTCTGGATCGGACGGCTGCCACCCTGCGTCCAATCCGCCGTAATCGCTGCTGCTCCGAGCGTGGACGACAAGGTGCGAGTAGCCGACTCAGTGATGGATTCCTTTGCACTGTACCACCGCACGGGTCCGTACCAATCAGTGTCCGAGGTACGAAGTGATGAGGTCGAACGTCTCTCGCGACAAGTTGCCGAGTTGAGCCAGCGTCTAGAAGCCGTCCTACGAGATAACCCCCGCCGGGAACATTCCCGACCACGATCACGTTCTCGTCCTCGCCAGCCGAACCGATCCCTCTCACGAGCGTCAGACGGGTTATGCTTTTACCATCGGCGATACGGCCAGCAAGCGCGGAACTGCCGTGCACCGTGTTCTTTCAAGAGCCGAGCACTGGGGAATAACTCGCCTTCCACTTGAAACGCAAACTACGGTTAATAAATAAATTACTAAGCTAACACTCGCAGCGCACTACAATAAACACTTTCACATTTATATAACAATTACACACTTTACTTTATTCCTAAATAGCATATCCCCTATCCAACCTAACTCGACACGCTTGTACTAACAGCTAATAACCGACTTCCTAACGCTCCCGCTTCGATCTCCGATCGACCTCTCCGTAAGCGGACCTGCAGCATCTCTCTCTCTCTCGATATTTATCTTATCTCCTTTGTGGTAGCCGACCGAGATCATTACAGTTGATCCCGCTGTATCGACTGTGGGACAGTCGAGGTCGCTACACACTTCCTCCTGACAACTTACCGAAGATACTCCATCGCACGTCCATTCCGTTTCCACGACTAGCCATCGCCTCATCGTAGTGGACCGAAAAACAAGACAACGTTTCCTTATCGACACCGGTCCGGACGTTTCTGTTATGCCACGACAATACTCCTCCGTCCCTTGCAAACCCTCGACCATGAGACTTTTTGCCGCCAACAGCTCTCCAATTCAAGTGTATGGAGAGTCACTTTAGACCTTGGTCTTCGAAGATCTTTTTTATGGAACTTTATCATAGCGGACGTAGGTACCGCCATAATAGGAGCGGACTTTCTCCAGAATTTTCATCTGCTGGTTGATCTCCGACACAAGTGCCTAGTAGACGCTGTGACCAATATGAAAACGCCTGGTGTTCCAGATCGAAATCACAGGGAACCAACCGTCAAGGTTTGAGATTCCACCTCGCCGATAGCAACCCTACTGAGGGAGTTCCCTCGATTGACCGCGCCGATAGCACCCGGTATATTTATGCAGTCCAGCATCACACACCGCATTGAAACGACAGGCCAACACCTTTGCTCGTCCACGAAGATTGTGCCCAGAAAAGTACGCTGCAGCTCGTGCGAAATTCGAGTCACTCGTACGGCTCGGAGTGTGCCGTCCGTCTAACAGCAGCTGGGCTAGTCCGCTACACATGACTAAGAAGGCAGACGGAACCTGGCGACCCTGCGGCGACTATAGGGCACTTAACGCAAAAACAGTTCCAGACCGCTACCCGTTACCTTTCTTACATGATTTTACAGTGCATTTGCAGGGAAAGACTATATTATCCAAAGTCGACCTGCACAAAGCCTATCATCAGATCCCGATACATCCCGAAGACATCCCGAAGACGGCAATAACAACCCCTTTCGGGCTGTTTGAGTTTGTCACGATGCCTTTCGGCCTGCGAAACGCTGCTCAAACTTTTCAACGTCTCATACACGATGTACTCCGTGGACTCGACTTCGTGTTTCCTTACATCGACGACATGATAGTCGCCTCGTCGTCAGAAGAAGAACATCACGAACAATTGCGCGAACTGTTTCAACGTCTCGAGAAACATAACCTTGCCATCAATCCAGCGAAGTGTGAGTTCGGCCGAATCGAGATCGCCTTCTTGGGCCACCTAGTCAGCGCAGAAGGCATACGTCCCCTTCCCGAACGAGTCCAAGCCATTAGCGAATTGAAGAAACCAGGGACTGTTATGGAGCTGCGAAAATTCCTCGCTATGGTGAATTACTACCGCCGCTTCCTGCCTCACGCCTTGTCGACGCAGGGCGTGCTACTGGATATGACCCCAGGTAATAGGAAGAAGGATAGAACGCCACTCACCTGGACACCTGAATCTACCGATGCGTTCGAGCAATGTAAAGAGCAGCTACGAAAAGTCGCACTACTAGCACATCCCGCCGTAAACGCCGAGTTATCGCTCTGGACCGATGCCTCAGACTTCGCCGCTGGAGCCGTCGTACACCAACGTATCGAGGGTCAGCTTCAGCCACTGGGGTACTTTTCCAAGAAGTTCGAGAAAGCCCAACGAAACTACTCGACCTACGACCGCGAATTGACCGCTATATACCTTGCCGTACGACATTTTCGCTATCTGTTAGAGGGTCGTGAATTCTGTATTTACACAGATCACAAGCCGCTAACCTTCGCTTTCCGGCAAACGCAGGACAACTTTTCACCACGACGAGCTCGCCATTTAGACTTCATCGGTCAATTTACTACAAATATTCAGCACGTTTCGGGAGAAGAAAACAATACCGCAGATCTTCTCTCGCGTATCGAGACGGTTCATACATCGCCCACCATCGATTTCGAACAGCTGGCAAAAGACCAAGCCCAAGACCAGGAACTCGCCGACCTCCTAAGCGGGAAGATAAAGAGCGACTTATTTCTCCAAAAAACACCGATACCAGGAAGTGTATTACCACTACACGCTGACTGCCCTAGAGGAATCATTCGTCCGTACATAACCAAATCGTTTCGTGAACAGGTTCTGCACGCGGTGCACGACTTGAGCCACCCAGGACCACGAGCCACAGCGAGGCTAACGACTGAACGGTTCGTTTGGCTGGGAGTCAAGAAAGACGCACAACGATTCGCGAGGAACTGTTTGGCTTGTCAACGCGCCAAAACAGGGCGCCATACGAGAAGCCCGCTGATGCCGTATCCAATAACTGCGGCAAGATTCGCGCATATAAATGTCGACATCATCGGTCCCTTCCCGGTCAGCAACGGTAACCGGTACTGTCTGACTATCATCGACCGTTACACCCGTTGGCCAGAGGCAGTGATTCCGGACATCACCGCAACAACCGTCGTCTCGGCACTCCTCTTCAACTGGGTCGCGCGATTTGGCGTCCCGACCCACGTTACCACCGACCAGGGGAGACAGTTCGAGTCGTCTTTATTCAAGGAGCTATCTCGGGCGCTAGGAACAAAGCACATTCGTACGACGGCTTATAACCCGCAGGCTAACGGGATGATAGAACGATGGCACCGAACACTGAAAGCGGCGATAGGCTGCAAAGACACCTCCCGGTGGAGCGAACATCTTCCGTTAATATTGCTGGGACTGCGTACCACCTTCAAAAGCGACATAAACGCGTCGCCAGCAGAACACGTATACAGTACGACCCTCACGATTCCCGCGGAGTTCGTCATAGAAACCCCTCCAACAGCTTTGATGGGAAAGTCCGATTTCGCCAAAACGATACGCGAAGCGATTTAATTTAATTTATTCACATTATTCATCGGACAACAGTCTACATGAATTTCTTAAAATTATCTTAGTTTCTAAATATACGCAGACGCTCACGAAACGCAGACTTGGAAACATTAAAATCGAATATTTCTGACACATCATTAAACGCCACACACATAACATTAATAGGATCACTTTGACCGAAGTTAGTTCTATAACGTAAAACATGTAGTAGTTGTCGTGGTCTAAGAGTTCTTACCGGTGCCGAAAATGTTAACAAACTTAAAACATTAGGAGCGTCGATCGAGTTGTCAAGAAGGCCGGCTACAAAAAGACATTGAGAAATTCTCCGACGAACAGATAATGGTTGGATGCCTAACAATAAACACCTAGCTTCATACGATGGACGAGTGTCTCCGTCTCTCCGAGGGAGTAGCCTTATTGCAAATCGCGTGAGTTTGCGTTGGATTGCTTCTATACGCACCGACCATATTTCGGCGGAAGGACTCCAGACTATACTAGCGTATTCAAGAACAGATCTCACCAGGGTGCAATAGAGAGCTTTTATCGTCAAAGGGTCATGAAATTCTTTTGCAATACGACGTATAAGGCCTAACATTTGGTTTGCTCTTGTAATCACCGACTCGATTTGAGGCCTAAAGCTAAGACGACTATCTAGCAGGATTCCCAGGTCTCTAATGCAACTGGTGCGTTCCAGTGTGTGGTTGTCTATTTTATAGTTAAACATTAGGTTATGTCTGGTTCTAGTGAACGAAATTACACGACATTTATCAACACACAGGGACAGGACATTTCGAATACACCACGAACGAAAGATGTCCAACGCTTGCTGCAGTCGTCGGCAGTCATGTGTATCTTTCACTGCTGCGTATAGTTTCACGTCATCAGCGAACAGCAAAACATCATATTTAGACAAAAGAATAGTCACATCGTTCACATACAGCGAGAATAGAAGCGGTCCCAGATTGCTCCCCTGTGGGACACCGGAGATGCACGAAATACTGCGAGACAAATTATTCATCAGCTTTACACGGTATGTGCGTTGGGTCAGGTAGGAGCGTATCCATCTCACAGCCATGTAAGATACTCCTAGCTTTTCAAGCTTCGCGAGGAGTATGCCGTGAGAAACCGAGTCGAAAGCAGCCTTTAAATCTGTATAGATCGTGTCCACCTGATTCCCGGCGTCGAGTTGGCGTTTACAAAAACTGACGAATTGTATCAGATTTGTAGTAGTTGATCGTTTAGGAACAAAGCCATGTTGCGCGTTACTAATATAATTCAACGATGTTGTCATTAGGGGATTGTAAAGCGATAGTTCGAGCACCTTTGATGCAGCGTATAGTGAGGTGACACCACGATAATTAGTAGCATTTTTCCGATCCCCTTTTTTAAGTATTGGTAGTTTGAAGGAGTTTACGAGATTCGCAAGCGGAACGAGACGAAGAGGCCAGGACTATATCGTCTGCATAAAGGAAGGTTTCTATTTCTGAGGGAATGGAGCTAAAAAGAGGTTCCATGCTAATAAGCAAGAGGGTGGGGAAGAGAATGGCTCCTTGCGGAACACCATTCTCCAGTGTGTATGGATTGGATAGTTCGGTTCCTATTAATACTCTAAATGTCCGGTCAGTAAGGAAGCTTTCAATGAACTTTGTTAAAAGTCCACCAAAGCCCCAACGGGACAGTTGTACAAGGATGGCATGACGCCAGGTACGGTCAAAAGCTTTGGAAAGGTCAATGATTGCTAGATCTATGTGGTGGTCTCTACTGCTGGCTTTATCTAATAGATCGTCCAGTT
Source organism: Anopheles maculatus (assembly GCA_002091835.1). Taxonomy (NCBI): domain Eukaryota; kingdom Metazoa; phylum Arthropoda; class Insecta; order Diptera; family Culicidae; genus Anopheles; species Anopheles maculatus. The sequence goes on along the minus strand of KZ063780.1, from coordinate 24,877 downwards.
TGGCAAAGTACGTTTCCGTACCTTTACCACACCGGAACGCATGCTGGTTAGTACTAAGGAGATTACGGTCTTCGAGTTCCTGTGTTAATCTACGGTTTACCATCCTTTCCAGCACCTTACCTATGCAGTTAAGGAGCGAGATTGGACGGTAATTGTCTATTTCATTAGAGGATTTTTTAGGTTTAGGGATCGGTACGGTTAGGCTAGATTTCCAATCCGCCGGGATATTCCCGGTGGACCAGATACTATTGTAAATGTACAGAGAGGTCCAAATTGACGAACTTCCGCGGTCAAGTGCCGCAAATTATGAACATTACTGCTCACATATTCTTCCCCGTAAATTTTATCAAAGTCGGAAACAAATTTGTCAAGTAAAAATCCAGCTGCATCCCATTTCGTCTTATACACGTTGGAAGAAAGAATCGTGACAGCACAATACAAAAGCATGAAGTGATTATATGCATCGTCACTAACCCTGCCTTTTAAAACGACAAGAGCAGCATAATGCAGAAAAGAACTGTATTCAGAAGCTTTCCAAAATTTCAAATCGTCCAACTTGCGTAGCTTGCGATGGATCTCCACTGGCAAAACTATGCGTTCCAACTCCTCAGATATTTCTTGAATAATCTGAAGAGACCACTTTTCAGCACCCCACAATCCATAAACCCACGCTTGTAGTCGTCTTCTGACAACACCAAAATCCAGATGATGTAACCGATCCCCAATGGGTACACCTTCTACGATGTTAAAGTGCCTTAGGTAAATTAATGGCGTTCGCTCTTTTTGATGCTCCTTGTAAACACCCTCGCGGAAACCGGCATCAGTTCTTAAAGGGGCGGAGATGCCAGGGAAACACACTGTCCGAGACACGGGATGATGGAAGCCAACGACTGTGCACTTCAGGCAACCGTGTTTTGCTCCGTGTCCGACAACACCTAAAAATATTAA
>KZ063779.1:22287-39215 GCA_002091835.1 Anopheles maculatus | reverse complement strand
AAGCATTGCACCACTCGCATCAGTCTATTGAAGACCGATGACGATTACGACGATGATGCTACACTTCTTGCGTATACGTTTAAAGCTTCAGCTGTTGCTGTAGTTCCTTCGTAATGATGGTACGCTTAACCTAATCCTCTCTTGTAACATTGCACGTGTACGCGTCCCAAGAACTGCCACTAAATTAATAACGAATGAAAAACTCATTTCTTTTCCACGTGTCCACCCACTCGGGGGTGGTGGAGGTGTGGAACGTTTTTATGGTCTATGTGTTCAGTAGCGTGTTGTAGGTTAATTATTTAAGAAGTTTGTGTATGCTGCATTTCACACTTTTTTCATTTTAATGTCGTTATTTTATATTTAGTTGCAGGGAAAGCAAGCATGATGCTGCTGCTCGAGTGCAACAAACGATGCGCCTTGCTTACTTGCTTCAGACGCGCTAAATCGCCATCCTGCGTACGCCCTAGTGGAGGCACGCGAAGGGTATAATTTAATAACTAATTAATTTAATTATTATTTGTTATACAATAATCTGCATCGGCATCAGTGCACCTTCTGCACGAACGAACCCGTACTCGTACGCTAATGGCTGTACGGATGATAACCCCTCTTATTTCCGCACAAATGGAGAAAAACTTGCGTGCCGATAATCGTGAGATATTCGTGGCATCGCTGCATTTCGGCTGAGATCGATTGGGATTTCCTGTATTCTCACTCCCAACCGATTAACCGTTTCGGATCGCAGTAAAAGAATATGCGTTTGCCTAAGGGTGAAGGGTTTAGCTGTCGAAGATCATACTGTCAAGCAGTAAGGTTATGAGAAAAGTGTGCCAGGCATTGGTATGGTTAGTTTATTAAAATTATTCGTTTGCGATAGCGTGTACGTATATCTTTTACAATTTTTGCGAAAAGCCTTTAATCTGCCATTAATGTTTGACGATCAATATATACGGTGTTGGATATTCACTCGGGACCGGAAAGGAATCGTAACGCTTAACCATTATTTTTTTAAATGGCATCTTTTATTGAGCGACCCTAACCCCTACCCTGCCTTACCTTTGCGATACAGCACGATGCTCATCGACGCATGCGTTCACCATTAGTTAACGCACCAAATGGTCATCGCAAACCGTACGCGCTGTGTAGCCTCGCGAATGATTGAACCCTTCCGAATCGTGGAAGGTACGCGGACGTACCGGGCAGAGAATATGTGATTCCGGTCGTCACGATCTGCGTCTCCGCCTACGAAACCAGGGGAAAGTAAAAAAAAAAAACGTTGGTTGTACATCTTCCCGTTAGTTGGTCCGTGGAACCACGCGGGAAATCCACTCACCGAAAACATCACTTGGACGACGCCAGCCATGAAAACAACAGTATGCAGCCACAGGTTTTTGTTTGCTTTGATGCTCTGGCAAGCGGGCGACTGCAACTGTAGCGGTCGCCCGCTGTCTCTGTACAATGAAAAACCCCTGGCGACCTACGGCGGCCTTCCTTTTTTGTCGCTAATTGAAACGATTATCGAAAGTTTATCGGCGACCCATCCGTCCACTACCCGATATGGGTCCGGATCGTTCGATTGCGGCCGTAGTACCCCCAACGTGTACCGCAATCGACGATTTGGGTTTCTTTGTATTTCAGGCACTTCCCTTTCCTTTTTTTTTGCCATCGTGCTCAGTAGCAGTAACAGAATAGCTTATCACTCACGAAGCGAATGTGCGATCCATCTGTACGGATGATAACCCCTCTTATTTCCGCACAAATGGAGAAAAACTTGCGTGCAGATAATCGTGAGATATTCGTGGCATCGCTGCATTTCGGCTGAGATCGATTGGGATTTCCTGTATTCTCACACCCAACCGATTAACCGTTTCGGATCGCAGTAAAAGAATATGCGTTTGCCTAAGGGTGAAGGGTTCAGCTGTCGAAGATCATACTGTCAAGCAGTAAGGTTATGAGAAAAGTGTGCCAGGCATTGGTATGGTTAGTACATTAAAATTATTCGTTTGCGATAGCGTGTACGTATATCTTTTATAATTTTTGCGAATAGCCTTTAATCTCCCATTAATGTTTGATGATCAATATATTCGGTGTTGGATATTCACACAGGACCGGAAAAGAACCGTAACGCTTAACCATTTTCTTTAAATGGCATCTTTGATTGAGCGATCCTAACCCCTACCCTAACTAAGCCTTATTTTCTAATAGCTAAACCTAATTTTTTATACTATTTACAAAACTAAACCCTAGTCCTAATGCCTAACAGATTATCCTAGCTGTAACGCTTAACCACTGGATTTTGAAACGTGTTGCATCTTTTCAACGATTATCGTTCGATTGTTGATGCTTAAACCTTTGGACATACTAGGACAGTAGTATTTTTTTAAGATGTTAAGATCTGACGAGATTCAAGACACTGAACAAACTACCCAATTACAGCTGAATACAGGTCAAAGCAGCTTTTGATGTTAATGATTTTAGTTTTAGATTTAGCCAGGAGCTCTAAATGTTTTATTGTCAATAAAGAAGTGAAAAGTTGATTGAACATACTCGGTTCATTCGATCACGAGTTAATCAAATTTACACCAACAATATATACTTTTATTTGTGTGATCAAAATTAATAGACTAATGCTTATTTCAAAGGGGGCGGCCCGGTGGTGTAGATGCGACAGCGGCGCCGGTCTTCACACGGCAGGGCCGGGGTTCAAGTCTCATCTGGGCCGTTCCCCCATAGTGAGGACTGGCGGTATCAATAAGTCTAATAAGCCAGAAATGGCAGGCATGACCTAAGAGGTCGTTAGGCCAAGAAAGAAGAAGAAGTTATTTCAATTTATTACCTTACTGGATATACTTTCTTTTAAATTCAATTTTCTAAATGATCCTTTATGTTTTGTTGTTGACGGCTGTCGTAGTTGTTAAGTGATTATTGTCGGCAGGAGAAACACAAGCCCTGAAACAAGTTATTTCAATTGCAATTGCACAATAATTGTAATGTATGGTTCGCAGTATAACCGTTATCTTGCCAGCAATCGGAAACTCAAAGTGTGGCAAAGTTCTAGAAACCCGTTTGCCCTCTGCAAATTGAATCACATTGCACTAAACCACACGCGAACATTCTTTGCACGAGTTAAATATGGTTCGCCGTTTATGATACATACCACGGATCATCCAAGAATGATAACGTAATCACTTGTGTCGGGCGTGATCGATCATTCCTGAATGGCGTGCTTAATACTACCGAAAATTTGGTCAAATCCCCGATAGCAAGTAGGGCAATCGTAGTACCAAAGGCATACCCCCAACTATGACCCCCTATTGGGATTGGCACGGGAGACCAACGCGACGCACTTCCATTTGTAGGATTATGCTGTTTTTTATCGTTCCGCTTATCAAGATTGCTGTGAAATAAACCAGTCTAGATAACCTAGGTTCGGTGGTCCGGCTGCTAACTTGATCACCGAAACCAGTGCGCCAGTAGAGTACGGTAGCAATTAACAGCGCCTATTTTATCTTATCAAAACATAGCATCTGTCGGAATGGACGAATGGACAGGGAAGGGGTGCGACAGATTGTTCCGCACCTCTCAAGAGTATCTGTGTTCGTGCAAAGGTTATTTGTCAGACTGCACGTCTGTCGCTTCTTCCTACAGGCGGCCATTAAATCCAATCACGATCAGTTAAGGGCCGAGATTCCAACGACAGCGCCCTTACCCTTTTCCCCGGAGATCTAGAACTCTTTGCGAAATGAGAGAGCAGTTGATAAGACGCATATATTGATATGATTGTCAATAGTACCGGATGAATCGTGTGTAATGTGAGATACGTTGCAGCAATGCTGGTGTGGGCAACGGCAATCTCTTGGCCGCTGGAACTATTTCAATACTGGAGCGAGCACACATTTTACATCGCGTAGATGAGCTGATTGATATTATGTTTTGCGGTGATAAGAAACCACCGGAATACAATCGCACTGGTCCCGGGGTTCAATAGCGGAGGTATCGTTATCAGTGAACTGGTGCTAGCGTTTGTATAAAAGCTGTCCCGTTTGCCGTCGAATGTTACAGTTTGGACTTGAGTTCCAACCAGCTTCAACCTTTCGCAAAGCAAACAGTGACAACAACGCTCCGGAAATGCGTGCCTTCGTGTGCATGCTGTTGGCGGCCTTGGCCGTGGCAGTCAGTGGTCAGTTCGATACGCACCAGTGGGGCGATCGTAGCGGCATCGTACATCTGTTCGAATGGAAGTGGAACGATATTGCCAGGGAGTGTGAAACTTTCCTCGCACCGAAGGGTTATGCCGGTGTGCAAGTGTCGCCACCAACTGAGAACGCGGTCGTCTGGAGTCCACGACGCCCATGGTGGGAACGTTACCAGCCGATCTCCTACAACCTAAACACCCGGTCGGGTAGTGAGTCTGAGTTCGCGAGCATGGTCCGCCGCTGTAACGCGGTCGGAGTGCGCATCTACGTCGATCTGGTCATCAACCACATGGCAGCGATTAGTACAAACGGTGGTACTGGTGGATCCACCGCTAACTCCGGCGCCATGCAGTTCCCGGCTGTGCCATACGGCCCGAACGACTTCAATCCCGTGTGCGCGATCACCAACTATAACGACCCCATCCAGGTCCGTAACTGCCAGCTGGTAGGACTTCCGGATCTGAACCAGGGCAACAGCTGGGTGCGTGACAAGATTGTCGAGCTGATGAACAAGATGGTCAACTACGGTGTTGCTGGTTTCCGTGTGGATGCCGTCAAGCACATGTGGCCCGGAGATCTGCAGGCTATCTACGGCCGTATGAACAACCTGCCGACTGACCAAGGATTCCCCCCGAACGCTCGTCCATTCATCACGCAGGAGGTCATTGATCTGGGTGGTGAGGCGATCAGCAAGAACGAATACACCCATCTGGGTACGGTCACTGAGTTCCGCTTCTCGGCTGAGATTGGACGTGCCTTCCGCGGCTACAACCAGCTCCGTTGGCTGTCGAACTGGGGTCCCGAGTGGGGCTTCCTGCCTTCCCATCTTGCTCTCGTCTTCGTTGACAACCACGACAACCAGCGCGGACATGGTGCCGGCGGCTCGGACGTACTCACGCACAAAGTGCCCAAGAACTACAAGATGGCTAACGCGTTCATGTTGGCCCATCCGTTCGGTATTCCTCGCATCATGAGCTCGTTCTTCTTCGACGATGGTGACCAGGGACCACCACAGGACGGTGATGGCAACCTGAACTCGCCGATCATTAACGCCGACGACTCGTGCGGTGGTGGCTGGGCATGTGAACACCGATGGCGTCAAATCTATAACATGATTGGTTTCCGCAATACTGTGGCCGGTACGTCGTTGAACGACTGGTGGGACAATGCTGGCAACCAGATCGCTTTCTGCCGTGGTGGACGTGGCTTCGTCGCATTCAACCTGGAGGGTTACGATCTGAACCAAAGCCTGCAGACCTGCCTACCGGCGGGCACGTACTGCGACGTGATCTCGGGTAACAAGTCTGGAAGCAGCTGCACTGGCGGCCTTACCTTTGCGATACAGCACGATGCTCATCGACGCATGCGTTCACCATTAGTTAACGCACCAAATGGTCATCGCAAACCGTACGCGCTGTGTAGCCTCGCGAATGATTGAACCCTTCCGAATCGTGGAAGGTACGCGGACGTACCGGGCAGAGAATATGTGATTCCGGTCGTCACGATCTGCGTCTCCGCCTACGAAACCAGGGGAAAGTAAAAAAAAAAAACGTTGGTTGTACATCTTCCCGTTAGTTGGTCCGTGGAACCACGCGGGAAATCCACTCACCGAAAACATCACTTGGACGACGCCAGCCATGAACACAACAGTATGCAGCCACAGGTTTTTGTTTGCTTTGATGCTCTGGCAAGCGGGCGACTGCAACTGTAGCGGTCGCCCGCTGTCTCTGTACAATGAAAAACCCCTGGCGACCTACGGCGGCTGCTCACGCGGGCTCCGAGTGACGCCGAGTGCACTCTTTAATTTCTTCCTTTTTTGTCGCTAATTGAAACGATTATCGAAAGTTTATCGGCGACCCATCCGTCCACTACCCGATATGGGTCCGGATCGTTCGATTGCGGCCGTAGTACCCCCAACGTGTACCGCAATCGACGATTTGGGTTTCTTTGTATTTCAGGCACTTCCCTTTCCTTTTTTTTTGCCATCGTGCTCAGTAGCAGTAACAGAATAGCTTATCACTCACGAAGCGAATGTGCGATCCATCTGTACGGATGATAACCCCTCTTATTTCCGCACAAATGGAGAAAAACTTGCGTGCCGATAATCGTGAGATATTCGTGGCATCGCTGCATTTCGGCTGAGATCGATTGGGATTTCCTGTATTCTCACTCCCAACCGATTAACCGTTTCGGATCGCAGTAAAAGAATATGCGTTTGCCTAAGGGTGAAGGGTTTAGCTGTCGAAGATCATACTGTCAAGCAGTAAGGTTATGAGAAAAGTGTGCCAGGCATTGGTATGGTTAGTTTATTAAAATTATTCGTTTGCGATAGCGTGTACGTATATCTTTTACAATTTTTGCGAAAAGCCTTTAATCTGCCATTAATGTTTGACGATCAATATATACGGTGTTGGATATTCACTCGGGACCGGAAAGGAATCGTAACGCTTAACCATTATTTTTTTAAATGGCATCTTTTATTGAGCGACCCTAACCCCTACCCTGCCTTACCTTTGCGATACAGCACGATGCTCATCGACGCATGCGTTCACCATTAGTTAACGCACCAAATGGTCATCGCAAACCGTACGCGCTGTGTAGCCTCGCGAATGATTGAACCCTTCCGAATCGTGGAAGGTACGCGGACGTACCGGGCAGAGAATATGTGATTCCGGTCGTCACGATCTGCGTCTCCGCCTACGAAACCAGGGGAAAGTAAAAAAAAAAAACGTTGGTTGTACATCTTCCCGTTAGTTGGTCCGTGGAACCACGCGGGAAATCCACTCACCGAAAACATCACTTGGACGACGCCAGCCATGAACACAACAGTATGCAGCCACAGGTTTTTGTGATCTGACGAGATTCAAGACACTGAACAAACTACCCAATTACAGCTGAATACAGGTCAAAGCAGCTTTTGATGTTAATGATTTTAGTTTTAGATTTAGCCAGGAGCTCTAAATGTTTTATTGTCAATAAAGAAGTGAAAAGTTGATTGAACATACTCGGTTCATTCGATCACGAGTTAATCAAATTTACACCAACAATATATACTTTTATTTGTGTGATCAAAATTAATAGACTAATGCTTATTTCAAAGGGGGCGGCCCGGTGGTGTAGATGCGACAGCGGCGCCGGTCTTCACACGGCAGGGCCGGGGTTCAAGTCTCATCTGGGCCGTTCCCCCATAGTGAGGACTGGCGGTATCAATAAGTCTAATAAGCCAGAAATGGCAGGCATGACCTAAGAGGTCGTTAGGCCAAGAAAGAAGAAGAAGTTATTTCAATTTATTACCTTACTGGATATACTTTCTTTTAAATTCAATTTTCTAAATGATCCTTTATGTTTTGTTGTTGACGGCTGTCGTAGTTGTTAAGTGATTATTGTCGGCAGGAGAAACACAAGCCCTGAAACAAGTTATTTCAATTGCAATTGCCTTATTTTCTAATAGCTAAACCTAATTTTTTATACTATTTACAAAACTAAACCCTAGTCCTAATGCCTAACAGATTATCCTAGCTGTAACGCTTAACCACTGGATTTTGAAACGTGTTGCATCTTTTCAACGATTATCGTTCGATTGTTGATGCTTAAACCTTTGGACATACTAGGACAGTAGTATTTTTTTAAGATGTTAAGATCTGACGAGATTCAAGACACTGAACAAACTACCCAATTACAGCTGAATACAGGTCAAAGCAGCTTTTGATGTTAATGATTTTAGTTTTAGATTTAGCCAGGAGCTCTAAATGTTTTATTGTCAATAAAGAAGTGAAAAGTTGATTGAACATACTCGGTTCATTCGATCACGAGTTAATCAAATTTACACCAACAATATATACTTTTATTTGTGTGATCAAAATTAATAGACTAATGCTTATTTCAAAGGGGGCGGCCCGGTGGTGTAGATGCGACAGCGGCGCCGGTCTTCACACGGCAGGGCCGGGGTTCAAGTCTCATCTGGGCCGTTCCCCCATAGTGAGGACTGGCGGTATCAATAAGTCTAATAAGCCAGAAATGGCAGGCATGACCTAAGAGGTCGTTAGGCCAAGAAAGAAGAAGAAGTTATTTCAATTTATTACCTTACTGGATATACTTTCTTTTAAATTCAATTTTCTAAATGATCCTTTATGTTTTGTTGTTGACGGCTGTCGTAGTTGTTAAGTGATTATTGTCGGCAGGAGAAACACAAGCCCTGAAACAAGTTATTTCAATTGCAATTGCACAATAATTGTAATGTATGGTTCGCAGTATAACCGTTATCTTGCCAGCAATCGGAAACTCAAAGTGTGGCAAAGTTCTAGAAACCCGTTTGCCCTCTGCAAATTGAATCACATTGCACTAAACCACACGCGAACATTCTTTGCACGAGTTAAATATGGTTCGCCGTTTATGATACATACCACGGATCATCCAAGAATGATAACGTAATCACTTGTGTCGGGCGTGATCGATCATTCCTGAATGGCGTGCTTAATACTACCGAAAATTTGGTCAAATCCCCGATAGCAAGTAGGGCAATCGTAGTACCAAAGGCATACCCCCAACTATGACCCCCTATTGGGATTGGCACGGGAGACCAACGCGACGCACTTCCATTTGTAGGATTATGCTGTTTTTTATCGTTCCGCTTATCAAGATTGCTGTGAAATAAACCAGTCTAGATAACTAGGTTCGGTGGTCCGGCTGCTAACTTGATCACCGAAACCAGTGCGCCAGTAGAGTACGGTAGCAATTAACAGCGCCTATTTTATCTTATCAAAACATAGCATCTGTCGGAATGGACGAATGGACAGGGAAGGGGAGCGACAGTTTGTTCCGCACCTCTCAAGAGTATCTGTGTTCGTGCAAAGGTTATTTGTCAGACTGCACGTCTGTCGCTTCTTCCTACAGGCGGCCATTAAATCCAATCACGATCAGTTAAGGGCCGAGATTCCAACGACAGCGCCCTTACCCTTTTCCCCGGAGATCTAGAACTCTTTGCGAAATGAGAGAGCAGTTGATAAGACGCATATATTGATATGATTGTCAATAGTACCGGATGAATCGTGTGTAATGTGAGATACGTTGCAGCAATGCTGGTGTGGGCAACGGCAATCTCTTGGCCGCTGGAACTATTTCAATACTGGAGCGAGCACACATTTTACATCGCGTAGATGAGCTGATTGATATTATGTTTTGCGGTGATAAGAAACCACCGGAATACAATCGCACTGGTCCCGGGGTTCAATAGCGGAGGTATCGTTATCAGTGAGCTGGTGCTAGCGTTTGTATAAAAGCTGTCCCGTTTGCCGTCGAATGTTACAGTTTGGACTTGAGTTCCAACCAGCTTCAACCTTTCGCAAAGCAAACAGTGACAACAACGCTCCGGAAATGCGTGCCTTCGTGTGCATGCTGTTGGCGGCCTTGGCCGTGGCAGTCAGTGGTCAGTTCGATACGCACCAGTGGGGCGATCGTAGCGGCATCGTACATCTGTTCGAATGGAAGTGGAACGATATTGCCAGGGAGTGCGAAACTTTCCTCGCGCCGAAGGGTTATGCCGGTGTGCAAGTGTCCCCACCAACTGAGAACGCGGTCGTCTGGAGTCCACGACGCCCATGGTGGGAACGTTACCAGCCGATCTCCTACAACCTAAACACCCGGTCGGGTAGTGAGTCTGAGTTCGCGAGCATGGTCCGCCGCTGTAACGCGGTCGGAGTGCGCATCTACGTCGACCTGGTCATCAACCACATGGCAGCGATTAGTACAAACGGTGGTACTGGTGGATCCACCGCTAACTCCGGCGCCATGCAGTTCCCCGCTGTGCCATACGGCCCGAACGACTTCAATCCCGTGTGTGCGATCACCAACTATAACGACCCCATCCAGGTCCGTAACTGCCAGCTGGTAGGACTTCCGGATCTGAACCAGGGCAACAGCTGGGTGCGTGACAAGATTGTCGAGCTGATGAACAAGATGGTCAACTACGGTGTTGCTGGTTTCCGTGTGGATGCCGTCAAGCACATGTGGCCCGGAGATCTGCAGGCTATCTACGGCCGTATGAACAACCTGCCGACTGACCAAGGATTCCCCCCGAACGCTCGTCCATTCATCACGCAGGAGGTCATTGATCTGGGTGGTGAGGCGATCAGCAAGAACGAATACACCCATCTGGGTACGGTCACCGAGTTCCGCTTCTCGGCTGAGATTGGACGTGCCTTCCGCGGCTACAACCAGCTCCGTTGGCTGTCGAACTGGGGTCCCGAGTGGGGCTTCCTGCCTTCCCATCTTGCTCTCGTCTTCGTTGACAACCACGACAACCAGCGCGGACATGGTGCCGGCGGCTCGGACGTACTCACGCACAAAGTGCCCAAGAACTACAAGATGGCTAACGCGTTCATGTTGGCCCATCCGTTCGGTATTCCTCGCATCATGAGCTCGTTCTTCTTCGACGATGGTGACCAGGGACCACCACAGGACGGTGATGGCAACCTGAACTCGCCGATCATTAACGCCGACGACTCGTGCGGTGGTGGCTGGGCATGTGAACACCGATGGCGTCAAATCTATAACATGATTGGTTTCCGCAATACTGTGGCCGGTACGTCGTTGAACGACTGGTGGGACAATGCTGGCAACCAGATCGCTTTCTGCCGTGGTGGACGTGGCTTCGTCGCATTCAACCTGGAGGGTTACGATCTGAACCAAAGCCTGCAGACCTGCCTACCGGCGGGCACGTACTGCGACGTGATCTCGGGTAACAAGTCTGGAAGCAGCTGCACTGGCGCTAGCGTCACTGTTGGTGGAGATGGCCGTGCCAACATTTTCATTTCTGCCAACTCCGACGATGGTGTTCTGGCCATTCACGCCAATGTGAGTATTGTTGCAGGAAATGTTTGAACTGGTTACATATTTTTTTCTGCACGGTTTGTTAATTTTATTCTCTTCTCGCTTTCATTCCATAGTCCCGCCTGTAAGGATCGATTGCTGCCTAGGTGACGTATTTACACTCCACTAAAGAACTGGAAGGAATGAAAGTACAAATTTTAATAAAACTCATGCAAAAGTATTACTCAGTAATAGTGCGCTTATTCCAACTTCCGAGATCCGAATCAGGCCAAAGAATCACCGTAATTTATTGACCTAATTCTTGTCTTCGACGAACCGTTTTCTAGTCCAAGGCTAGCCTAACAATCATCGGTGGCTTCCAAAAGCGAAAGTAATCGACCGTTGGTTCGTACGCGAATGATACCGTTTCGCAATTAATGCAAACAGTTCCCATTCCCCTGGGTCGTGTATCATTTGCCTTACATTGTGTCTAAGATCTTGAACTTAAAGAGATCAGGAGGAAAAAATATTCAATATCCAAACCTTTAAACCCCAAAGGGCAAACGGGAGATCATGGAAGAGTCTGAAAATGTATCGACTAACAGTCAAGCGAATCCAAACTCGGGAAAGGGGTCGGAATTTTTGACCGAGTCTCTTCAACCTGGTGGACGAGAACGGCACGGCGTGGTTTGGGTATAATTTAAATGTCAAATGCAAATCATGGCGCTTCTGTGATGTGCACCATCCTTCGCAGACCTACGGTACCTGCTCCCGTGAAACGATGTCTTATCCCAGAGCAAATAGAAAGGATGGCCTATTAAAGATGGTATTTTTTATTCCTACACCATAGCCTCTTAAGCACCCCCCTTGCCAGACCAAGCTGACGGAAGGCGTTGGTAAATCTTATGCTGTGGTAAAACAGATCGGTATCGATCAAGAGCAACACGTAAACCGTCAGTAAATGAATGAAAATTTGTTGGCTCATTGTCTCGACAGTGTTCGTGAGGGTCCGGATTTGTGTCATGCGTGTTAGTAGTAAGCTTGCTACTGTGCAAGCTTGACGTCAGCTGAATATTGCCCTGAACTCGGCAACAGTACCACCAGCAGTGCGAGCATTCTTCGTAGATGCGAAATTTGAACAGCCAATTGATCGTGCGGTGCGTTTTCGAGGAAGTGAGAAATTGAAGAAAGGCTCACCTTTACGTCCCTTGCCGAAAGGGTTCGAGAAGATTTAATCAACCGCGAGCTATTACTCGTGTGAATTGGGTTAAAACTGACCTCACTCCTGGACTGCAGCCGAATCCGAGCCCGATGCAGAAGACATACAAGGCGCACATCGACCATTAACGGTGGACGCTTTACCTGTGTCCGAGGCTGCGTTCAACGTATCGCGCGAAGATCGTACCTTAATTGTTCATCGAGCGTTCCCACCCGTCCAGCATGGGGTATGCCGTCAAATGAGCGTTCCGAGGGTGGATGGTGTGACTTAAACCCTAAAAAAAAAATTGATCCTCTCTGAATGCTTTTGCACAATGTGCGAGTGGCTATGAAAGCGATTCGGAAAATGCAGCAACAATGCCATAATTGGTGGGGAAAGTTTCGCCCCCACTGACACCGTACCATGCTGACCGAGCAGAACATTTTTTCCCTCCTTTTATCCTCTTCTCTTTTTGGCAGTTAAAGTGTCAATCATCAGCAAATGCTCCTGCTCTGCCAATCTTTCGCGACGTAAGTTGCGCGATGGGTGCGATGTGTAATTATTGCTTCTCCAATTGGTGATAAACATCGGAAACACTTACAGCGTTGCTATCGGTTTGGAGTGTTGGTGTGAATGAATGCTCCATACAAGCAGGGCAAGCAGTTCGGATGCGGTGCATAAAAACGTTATTTATTATTTGGTTTCGGTGTAGCAGCATAATGCTTTTATCTTGGTAACTTTCCGATAAAGGATCGTTTTCTTGTGAGAATCGCATTGAGTTGTCAACATTTTATGTTCGTTTTGTTGGAATATTTTTGTTGAACTTCTCTTCCATTGTGAAAAATTCTTTTGGAAGTAAAGAATGGCGTTACACAAAAAGATGGTGTTGTTGCATGTCAGGTACTTTATGTGTAGCAAAATCGTTTTTCTTTATTCATCGTTCTTAATTGCTTACCAGGTTTGTGTAGTTTTCTTCAAAAATATTTTCAAGTCAATAGTGTTGATGAAAACTGCTTAAAAACAGTTAACAAAGCATGTAAAATTTACTTATCGTTTTTGTGTTATCTTTCATTGATGAATGAGTTAATGTACCCTTTTAAGCTATCTACTAAGTCCATCGTTATCACAGTGCTACAATCGTGAGATTTTCCATCATTGGTTTTGTCCAAATTTGCCAGAAGATTCGAAACATACTTCCGATTAGCTAATCGAAATTTAATCCATTTCATTATCTTATCGTGCATGATACGTTCTCCCAGGATTTCCCACGGCACGGTGTCGGCAGTATTTATAACGCCAGCACAAGTCACACCATGTAAACAAAACATCAGAACCATTCGAGTGTTGTGAAGCATAGAAGTTGTAGCAATGCGTGCTGCCGTAGTGCTACTAGCGGCTTGTGCCACCCTGGCCGCGGCCCAGTTTAACACCCATCAATGGGCTGACCGGAGCGGAATTGTGCATCTGTTCGAGTGGAAGTGGGATGACATAGCTGCCGAATGTGAGAACTTCCTAGCGCCGCGTGGATACGCCGGGGTGCAAGTGTCGCCACCGACTGAGAACGCAGTCATCGGGGGAGACTTCCGCCGGCCATGGTGGGAACGGTACCAACCCATGTCTTACAATCTAGTGACGCGGTCCGGAACGGAAGCTCAGTTCGCTAGCATGGTGCGCCGTTGCAATGATGTCGGAGTGCGCATTTACGTCGATTTAGTGATCAACCATATGGCTGATCTGGTCGGTGGAGGTGGCACTGCTGGCAGCACGGCCAACCGACCCAACTTTTCGTTTCCCGGTGTACCGTTCAGTGTGACGGACTTCAATCCGCCTTGCCTCATAACGAACTATAACGATCCAATCATGGTTCGCAATTGTCAGCTGGTCAATTTGCCCGATTTGAACCAGGGCATCCCATGGGTGCGCGATAAGATTGTGGAGTTGATGAATCACCTGATAGGGCTTGGTGTGGCGGGTTTCCGTGTGGACGCCGTCAAGCACATGTGGCCCGGAGATCTGCAGATCATCTATAACCGCATGAACAACCTGCCAACAGCGCACGGTTTCCCCCCGAACGCTCGTCCTTTCCTGACGCAGGAAGTCATCGATCTGGGTGGTGAGGCGGTGACGCGTGACGAGTATACGCATCTGGGTACGATCACCGAGTTCCGTCATTCGGCCGAGATTGGACGCGTCTTCCGTGGACGCAATCCTTTCCGGCACCTGACGAACTGGGGCACAGGCTGGGGCTTCCTGCCATCGCATCTCGCACTAGTCTTCATTGACAACCATGACAACCAGCGCGGACATGGCGGTGGTGGCTCGGACGTACTCACCTACAAGGTACCGCGCAACTACAAGATGGCTACCGCCTTCATGTTGGCGCATCCGTTCGGTATTGTGCGCGTTATGAGCTCGTTCTCGTTCAGCGACTCGGAGCAGGGTCCGCCCCAGGATGCCAATGGCAATTTGCTTTCGCCGACGTTCAATCCCGACAACTCGTGCGGTACGGGATGGGTGTGTGAACACCGGTGGCGGCAGATTTACAATATGATCGGATTCCGTAACGCCGTCGCTGGCACGCAGATTAACGACTGGTGGGACAATGGCAACTATCAGATGGCGTTCTGCCGTGGTTCTCGTGGTTTCATCGCCTTCAATCTGGAGTCGTTCGATTTGAACCAAAGTCTGCAGACGTGTCTGCCGGCGGGTACGTACTGTGATGTGATTTCTGGAGATCTGGTAAACGGAGCCTGTACCGGCAACTCTATCACTGTCGGTGGTGATGGACGCGCCCAGATCGTTCTGCCTGCTAATGCGTATGATGGTGTTTTGGCCATTCATGTAAACTCGCGCATTTAGAAGTCTACACAAATGAACTTTCGTTCGGAACGTGAAACGTGAAATCATTACGTATAATGTAATTTTATGATTGAAATAAAATAGTTTAAAACTAAAATAATGTAACAATTCTAGGAAGCGAGTTTTAAAAATCTTAAGGCATGTTGTAAAATTAATGTATCAAACATTTTATGTTTGCTTTCTTAATTATGTGTTCGTTCATTATTATTATGTTGTAAAGTGCAGCAAATTAAAATATTTCACTATAGCATGTTGAAATAAATTAACACAAACCACTGTAAAAGAAAATGGGCTCTATCACAACCACTCACCGAAAAGCTGTATTCATGCATCTTATTACTTTCTCAAATCATCAATGTTTGTGTCGTGATCGTGACATCTTTATCATCACGCTGAAATGATATTTCGAGAGTTACCTCTTTTACCTAAAACATTCCTAAACTGTATGAAATTGTCAAGTCCTGTTAGATCAACACCTTAATAATAGAGACATCATCGAAAATAGGAACGCTTCAAGCTTGACGCAAAACAAGCCCTCTATCTCTCGCGTGTAGCCGATGACAGCTAGCAACACTTTCTATCAAACGGCAGAAGGGCATTGTCTGAATCGTATCCAAACTGTACCGAGGGTCCTCTGGCTGCGTGAGGATAGTGCATCGTGCGTTTGATGCGTTTGTTGTGCTCCTTCTCGAACAAAGTTTGCCGACATTAGGTCAGCCCGGTGGGAAAGCAAAGTCACGCACACCATTGGTTGCAGCTCAAATTTTTGGACAGCTTATCATCAGCGCGCTACCGATAGGTTATAATCTACCAGAACGGGGATCGTGTGCACCCGTGTCGGCAAACGAGTGACAGTAAAGATATGCGTTTATCGGATCACAATTTGGCTCTAACTTCCATATCAATCACTTCTGCGCTCGGTTGATTATACGGTGCTGGTCGGTTGTAGAGGTTAAAAGGATTGGATTGGAAGACACAAAAAAAATACTGTGCCACAAGCCACAAGGGTTAAACGCCAAACACGCAAAGAGCACTTTCACCCGCAGCGCGTCCTAACACGGTGTTGATTTAATCTTCTTCAATACCCAGATGACCCAGTCTAGCGCGGGTTCAAACGCCGGGTTGTGGTACGGTTCACTATTTGTGTCTGCCATACTTTACCTGCCCTAAACAGTCACGATTGCAACCACTTCCGATATTGCGTTCGCTGGACGCGTCTACTGCGGACGGTTAGCAAGGTGGTCAGCACGAGGGATTGAAACAGAACATGTACCGAAACGCGAAGCCATCGCACAGGATGGCTTTCCCCCGCATTTGGTTTCGGTTCCGGTGCCGACACAGTTTCACCACGATCGAGCACTTGATAAATATCATTATCGAATTAAATAAAATCATTTTCGGATCGCTTCACGATGAACCACCAAACACACCCACCCCACAACCTTTCCAACCGAGCCGATCGGCTTTCAATTGCGTCCCATTCCACGGCGACGGCCCAACGGAGGGGGGGCTGCGCCGGGAATGTGGCGTGCGATCTTTCGCGCGCGGCTCGATTGGTGCGATAAAATGGATCTTTCGCGGTCATCTTCAAGGCGCGAGAACCGCCACATTCGCCCATCATCACGATCATCATTCATACTGCCAATCAACGGTGAAAAGTGAAATGCGTTGCCCCCACCGAAAACAACAAACAATAAGCCGAAGTCTTAGGCAGCCGGCCGACTAGCGCCAACTAAACATTAACAAAAAAAACCTAAACTACCTCGCAACAACTAACACGAAAAAGAAAAAAACCAAAACGCTCCCGTGCACACAAGATCTCATTCATTGTTTCCTGACGCACGATCGGATGCTGCAAAGGGTTGGAT
>KZ063778.1:0-29319 GCA_002091835.1 Anopheles maculatus | reverse complement strand
GTGGCCTCAACACACGTAGGAGTGAGGGAAACAGCGTCACTCTTCATTTGGGTGGCGGCAAGCGCCATGCGGTGATCGTGACACAAAATGGCGGTGACGCCATCACTCGGGGTGGCGTCCAAAATGGCGACCTCACCTGAAGCTTCCTGGGTTGCCGGTGGCGTTGTAGCGTGCTCGTGGGTCAAAAACGGTGCCGGTTCCTGCATAGTTGAATTGTACAACTGCCGGAGTTGTGAGATCGTGGCGGTTTCCGGAATTTCAATTCCGCGGTCCGCCAGATGGCGAACCAGCTCCTAATTATTTAGGTGTGTTTATTTGACAGTTCCATCTTTGCATGGTGGTCGCAGCCACCGTCATGACGCATGATTGACAGTCTACAATATTGTGTATATATATGCCGCACTGTGGTTCAGTAACGGCCGGACGTTACACCTGTTAAAAAATAATCCCATTAGGCGTTCATTTCAGTTTATTTAAGAATTATATTAAAACTTATCTAAAATGAGTAAACTAATAACTCTAAACAAATGTAGTTCATAATTTTATTTCAAGTTTGTTCAATGAGCCATAAGCTAAATTTTTTGGACAAAATTATCCATCGATAGTTGTTTTGTAACGGTTTTTTTCTCGTTAAATATATTTTTGTAAACCTCCAATTCCTTCCTAACTCGGCTGCTTACGTTCTTGGATCTCTCTTCATCCTCATCCATTGCTTCAAATTCCTATAAAGCCTTCTCGATGTTTTCAAAAGCAATCTCCATTCTTTTTGTATTATTATTATTGTTTATTAAATCGTCCGCCGTTCGCGGCTTAACGATGCAAAACCGAAACATTGATTTGCTTACATACTAAGTGGTCGAACGCGTAACAAATTTTTGAACGTGGACAGGGATATATTAAAATCGAACAGATGCGAGTGAGTGTTAAAGCGGCGTGACATAGCTATAAGTGGAGTGTAACAATCAGAAAACGGATGCAGATAGAAGACATGCACCAGTGACATTGTTTGTGAATATTCCAATAACTGTATTGAGGCACTGAAGTTCGGTTTTGATTAGCACGACACTTTATTGATCACTTTTACTGTTGAGCACGAATGTGACTGTTGAGCTGTTGTTGAGTAACGATCGTTCGGCAACACATGCTGTCCGAACCGAGACTGCTGGGCTGTTCTTGAGAAACGATCGTCCAGCAACACATGCTGTCCGAACGAGACTGCTGGGCTGTTCTTGAGAAACGATCGTCCAGCAACACATGCTGTCCGAACGAGACTAACTTGTTGGATGGTGGGGTTTAATTTATAACCCTTTTTTGGAGACTAATCGTGAGAATAACTTAATGGAAAATTCCATTCTAGTACATGATTCTTTTGTTTGTCTTAATTCTGATTGGTCCAAAAGTGTGAGAACATTCCAAAGATATCTTCTTCACCTGTCTGCTAATTTCTGATTGGTCCAAACTATGAAAAATTCCTATTGCTATTTGATATAATTGTTTACCTCATTTTTGATTGGTTAATGACTATTGCGCGTGTTTGGTTTAATATTTCATTCTATAGAATTCTTTAGATGCACGAATGACCAATGTTTGTCCTCCTTGTCATTGAGCAAACTTAAACATAACCGTGGGAAACAAGTTCGCTGAGTTGCAATTTCGTTTGCTATGCTACAGGAGCATTAAAACCGTACTCAGTGCGCGAACGTGGAACATGTAACAACTGTTGATGTCTAGCCGATAGTCTAGGTGTCGCAAATTTCAGTTCACCTAACAAATACGGATCGTCAATGGTGCCTAAAAGGAGTCCTGCTAAGAATGTGGTCTGGCTTATGTAGCGCCGATGTTCTAGTTGCTCGAGGCCTAGCAGCTCACACCGTTCTGTGTAGCTTGGGAGCAAGGTATTATCTGCCTAACCTAGCTTGCGGATTGCGTAACGCGTAAACTTTCTTTGAATGGCCTCAAGCCCATTGATCCATTCGTTTGTGTATGGGCAGCACACAGGGGAGCAGTACTCGAGAATCGACCTCACTAGTGAGCAATACAGAGCTTTGAAACATCGGTCGTCGTCACAATCACGAGTAAGCTTGAATAATAGTCCTAGAGACCTATTGGCGCGGCTGATAACGTTGTCATAATGGAGTCCAAGCGTCAATTTTTGGTCAAGTAGAACCCCTAGGTCGCGCATTTGTGTAGTTCTTAAGACGTTAACACCATATTATAGTCTTATGTTATCACAGATCTTGCACGCGTAAAGGACAAAACGAAACACTTTTCGGTACAAACAGGCAAACAGTTTAGGACGCACCAGTTGTTGAACACTGAAACAGCTTGCTGTAGTTTAGCACAGTCGTTGGACGTTTTTGCAGGCATAAATAGTTTAACATCGTCAGCATACAGCAAGTAGCAGTTGTCAGGAAGAAGAGAGCATACGTCGTTTATGTAAAGAATGAACAGCAAAGGTCCCAGATTGCTGCCCTGGGGAACTCCAGAAGTACCAATAAAAGGACGAGAGTTATGTTCCCGAAATTTTACGCGATACTTGCGGTTGCGAAGATAGGAGTTGAGCCAAGCAACGATTGATTGTGAGAGTCCCAACCTTTGGAGTTTTTGCAATAGTATATCGTGCGATACGCTATCGAAGGCGGCTCTCAAATCGGTGTAAATGCAATCGACTTGTAAGCCCTGGTCCATGCAGTTCACACACTCAGAGACAAATCGGACTAAATTTGTAGAGGTGGAACGTTTGGGCATGAAACCGTGTTGCTCCTTCCTTATGTAACCTAGAGACGCCCTAAGGATGCTTTCTTTGACAATTATCTCCAATGTTTTCACGCAAGCGCACAATGATGTAATGCCTCTGTAGCTGGTAGCAAGGTGCCTGTCGCCCTTTTTGTACAGGGGGATCATCCATGATGTCTTCCAAATAGCCGGGATCTCGCTTTTGTTCATCGATGCATTGAAAATCTTGACCAGAAGGGGACATAACGTTACAGAGCACTGTTTCAACACAACTGCCGGTATGCCATCGGGACCAGGGTTGAAAGATGATTTTAGTTTGATTAGGGCCGCTGTGACGGAGTTTGAATCGATAGTGATATGTTGCAGGTCGATGCAGTTTAATGGAGTGTAGCTGGTCGCAACAGATATGGAGATGGGATCAGGAACATAAGAAGAGAAAACGTCAGAGAGTTTCCTTGCGAAGGTTTCACATACTTCAGTGTCCGTTTCCGCTAAGATGGCTTTGTAGCGTATCGAGGAAGGCTCCATGTTGTTCCTCTGCCGGGACTTTACAAATGACCAAAAGCCTGTGGGTCGTCTTCTAAGGCTTCTCTGTACGCGTGAAATGTAGCGGTCGTAGAGAAGCCTATTATAGGCCCGATAGCAGCGTAGTGCAAGGCGAGCAGCTTCGTGGTTGAGAACACTGGGATGACGTTGTTGGGCTCTCAGAGCGTTGCGTCTTCGCCTTTTCAGTTCTTTTAAAGTACTGTTTGACCATGCTGGATAGCGTGGAGGACCAAATAGCGGAACAGTGTCGTACAGAATTTGCTGCAGTTTTGCGTTGAAGGTATCAACAGCTTCATCTATCGAGATGTCTCTGTTGTCAAGGAAGTCCCAGTCAGCATAAGAAATAGCGAATATTGTAGTGAATATTTTATGGCTGGAAGCTTGATTTTCATCATCTAACTCCTCGTTGTATTCGTCTAACACTTTTAGAGTATGCATTTGGATTAGCTCATTGTTCGTCAAAGGTTCGTTTTTCTATAGAAATCAACTTCCTTATCTCTTCAGCATCTACTTCTATCGGTAATAAACCTGCAGCAGAAATGCATTCTTCTCTCAAATATTCCATTTGATTATTAGCGTCATCTGGTTCTTCATCATTTGTAAAATATGCCGGGCATACTTTTTCCAACACGCATTAATAGTGCCTGATTTAACCTCTTTCCATGCTGCTGCTATATTATGTATGGCAGAAAGAATGTCATAATTTTTCCAGATATCGTTGATGCTGAATGTGGGATTTTGATCAATCGTTTTAACAATATGTGTGAATGTTCGGCGGAGATAGTAGGATTTGAATGCAGCAATTACACCTTGGTCCATCGGTTGTAATAATGAGGTAGTTCTTGGAGGCAGGAAAACTACATTGATATTTGGGTTCACTTCGTTAAGTTCTAAGGGATGGCCCGGAGCATTGTCTAGCAATAAAAATACCCTAAATGGAATAGCTTTTTAACTGCAATACTTTTTTACCTCTGGCACAAAATTTTGATGGAACCATTCGTTAAAATCGAGCGAGTTACCCATGCTTTCTTGTTGGATTTCCATATCACTGGTAAGGATTGAATATCGACGTGCTTAAATGCTCTTGGTTTTTGTGAATGATACACTGCTAATGGTTTTATTTTTAGATCTCCTGTTATGTTACTTCCTACCATGATTGTAATTCTTTCTTTATGTGATTTTAATCCAGGAATCCGATTCATATCATTAAAGACGTAACTTTTTGTTGGCATCTTTTTCCAGAATATGGCTGTTTCATCTACGTTAATAATTTGTTCTGGAAGAAACCCTTTTTCTGCTATAATATTTTCGAGCACGGAAGGAAAGTTCTCTGATGCTACTTCATCTGCACTACCAGCTTCTCCATGAATTTTAATAATTTTCAAGTTTGCACGCTTCTTAAACCGATCGAACCATCCTGAACTGGCTTTGAACGTACTTTCTGTACCATCGAGATTCTCAGTAGAGCTTTGAAGGTCTTGGTGTAAAGATTTCGCTTTGGTCTTTATAATTTGCAGGCTAAGAGGAATCCGCTTGTTGATCATGTCTTCGATCCATATGAGTAACAAACTCTCCATTTCCTCCATCAGCTTATCTCGTACTCGCGTTCCCATTGCTGCTCCTTTCCCAGAATTAAGAAGAGTATCCTTTTGTTTCACGATAGACCGCACTGTTGATTGTGGTCTTTTTATATCGCGGGCTATTGCTGCTTCAGTTTTTCCACTTTCGAACTGTTTGATGATGTTCAGCTTTTCTGCTATTGTTATAGCACACTTCTTTCCGTTGCTTTTTACTTGTGGTGCCTTTTTTGTGCAAAAAATGTGCAAAATATCCAACAGACTAATGTTGTGCAGCAGCAATATCAGCTGGTTCGAAATACAATAGAACGTTTCTTCCGCGAATCGAAATAATCCCGCTTGCTCATCGACCACCGGTTTAACATTGTGAATTGAAAACTCTATTGAGGAAAATTGTCCAACTAGAATTCAAACAGCTACGTTAAACGCAAAGAAATGTCATTTTCTCAAAAAGCGCGTACTGCGAAATCGCGTATATCGAGTATGGCGTACTGCGGGGATTTGCTGTATTCGAAAAATATATCGATATATTTGACGCCGTTTCGGCGCAATCTGGTTTGTTTTCATTCAGCGAAAGGTAAACATATATATTATTGACTCATAAAAATCGTGTTTTCTCATAAAATAATGATTATTTTGTGATTTCACTATCTTCGCTTGGAATACTATCTAATTGGTAAGTAGTACCGTACTGTTTAGCAAAGCTGGCACCACATTGGATGAAGGAGAAAAGGTAGTGTATTTTTGTGTTTTGTGTGTGTACAGACCCGTAGCATGGTCCCTTGGACAGTGGCGGATTTAACGGAAGGCGGACTGCACGGCCGCGAGGGGCCCCGAGCGTGTGGGGGGCCCGACTTTACTGGTCAGCCCAAGAACTGTGCAACTGTGGCGGATTAAACGGCGGGCAGAATAGGGGGCCGCCTAGGGCCTCGGCATTGAGGGGGCCCCGAAAAACGAAGGCCCCGGAATGACCAGACAACCCTCTCTTCCCCCACAGCTGGTGAAAGAAAATTAAATGAATTATAGTGGCCCAAACCTTTTTGCCGCTTATGGCCCCGAAGGGCCTAAATCCGCCACTGCCCCTGGAACCCTTGCTTGACGCCAGAAAAGTATTGCTTTCCCAATACGCTGTTTTCGCGTTTATATATGTTGTGGTTCTCCAACGGCTGGTGCTCATGGCATGGGCCAATGCGGGCTACCTTTTTCTGCAGATTTGTGTGTATATAACTAATTATTTCTTTTAATTTCAGCAAACGTGGCTAGCCGAGCCTATTCCAAATTGGAAGATATAAATGTTGTTTTTTCAATACCAGTATTGTGGCAGTGTTTGATGCGATTTTTTGTTTGTTTTTTTTTCATAACCACCGGTCTGGATTTATTGCTGGGATTATAAGTTGTGTTTTTGTGATTTGTGTGCTGGATGTTGTTCGGAAACTAGAAATCTGCCCACGTTTGATTCCCAGGCCGTCTTCCGGCACGTCAGATAGCATATTCCCGCTGTTCCTGTTTATATATTATATTAACTACCAGAAAGCAGCATAACTGGGTGGTGAAGGTGATTGTAAAATAATCGAGTTGCAATTGATTATTTTTGTTTTTTCATTAATTTGTTTTCAGAACGTCGAAACATGCCTTCGGCTGATTGGAGAGGTGGAAAAACGTCCCGTTTTGTGGAAAAAACGGGACGAATTTTACAAAAGCAGGCAACGGCGTCGAGATGCGTGGTTCGAGATTGGCAGACTCCTGGGACTCACCGTCGAAGAGGCGAGCCTAAATTGGAAGAAGTTGCTGTGCAGCTACTGCACGTACAAGGCGAAGCTGCGAAAAAGCCAGCAAAGCGGTGCAGGTATGGAACAAAAAACGACTATAACTAAATAACAATTAAACAATTGTATGACAAAATATTATTTCATTATAGCGGCAGCAGATGTCTTCCGGCCGAAATGGTTCGCATTTGAGGCGATGAGGTTTGTGGACGATGCCATCCGGGACGACCCCCATTTGGATTCGGTATGTATTTAGGTTATTTAGTCATAGTTAGTGTTTTATTTATTTAGTTATAGTTACTGTTTTATTTATTTAGTTATAGTTACTGTTTTATTTATTTAGTTATAGTTACAGTAACGGGCGGGTTATGCACATCGTAATGAGTGCGTGGTCACGTGGTAGAAACTGTATATTAAAATTTATACATTCTGTCAACGTTGGGTTGATTGATTGATAATCGTTCTTGATTGTGCAGGTTGTGAAAGGTTGGTTATCGCACACTAATCTTCCTTTTGCGAAGAACATTTTCCTTTTAAAAACATGCGCGACACGTAATCGTGAAACACGTTCATTTATCGAATGAAATCAATACTTACTCTCCAAATACAAATTTTGAGCGCATTTACATTGATATTCACAGCAATATCGAAATATTTGTGCACAGCTTCAAGCATTTCGTCAGATATGCTGTCAGTCGATAGTTCGGCAGATTTTGTAATTAAGCAAACTAATGCATGCTGAAAGCTAAAATATGATTTTTATGATCAATAAACTGGTTTAATAATGTATTCAAAGCTCACAGAGTTTTAAAAACCACAATAAATAATAATTTTTCGTTTTAAAGGCTGCCGAAAATAGGTACATGGTAAATGTTGATTTTTGACAGCTCAATGCTGTGTGTACTAACAGCCTAATGGAATAAGGGAATGATTCGTTTTGATATAAATTATTACCTTTTAAGATATTTTTGATCTTGATCAAGTTTGATTTTCAAAAGGATCTGAAACCAATACCATGTTTCATCAGCCAGTGTAGGTTGCCGAAAACGTGAACAATTTTGCATATCCGTTAAGCTGTGAGTTTTGAAAAATGACATACGCTGACAGCTCTCTGCCAAAATCTGCCAGCAATGACGACGAAAACAGGCAACATAAAATTAAATATTTTACTGCTTTTGATAAAGATTTCAACAAAACAACAGTAGAAAAGTGTTTAAAATAATTTTCTTTAGTTAATTACATCTTTAAAATGATTGTTGTACAAAAAAGTTCTATTTATTCACTGCAATCGTATTCACTCTAATCACGTTCGTTATGCCCGTTCGCTTTCTAACAATGCTCTGATACCGTCCAAAAAACATGTGCCTTTACTATCCACTGAACGAGGATCTAGGTGCGTTTATACCTCATGGGAGAATTCTCATTGTTTATATCTAACATACTCCCCGCGTTCCATGTTCCGAGTTTCCAATCGTTGTCCTTTTTCGGTTGCGTGGGTCGGTATCGTTTTTTCCGATTCGAAATTGACTGTGTACTGTTCGTTGCGGTATTATTGGGGGTGGCTTGCAAGGCCTCTCCCCCAACCCCCTGTCTCGTCGGAGGGCCTACGCTTCCTAGCTGTTTAAAGTCCCGTAGGAAGCCAGGACAGAAAGGACAGCTAGCCGCCCCTAACATGGAGAACAGACGCTAGCTGTCCCCCTCCGCTCAATTTAGCCATATCACCCATCTTCCCAAGGGGTTGGGTTTCCCCGTATACCCAAGCTCAGATATTTGGAGAGACATGTTACCGTTCTATACGCCGGGGACGTATTGAGTCGAAGTAGGGTATGGAGAGCCTTTGTTGACCTTCAAGAGGGTTCGGATCCATACCTTACCAGTGCAGTATTGCTACCACACCAGCTTATAGAACCAGAGCTTATAGAACCAGAGCTTATAGAAGCAGAGTATTAGTTGACGGCGACGATCTCGAGGTAGTAGAGGAGTTCTGCTACCTTGGCACGATCTTAACTTCGAACAACAACGTAAGCCTCCGCACCCGTTTCATATCAAAAACAAAATCATTTATTGAAATTATGCTCCACAAATATAAGCCTGTTCTGGGCATGCGGTAGCTGCAAGAATGGCGATAGAATCCGGTGGTGTTGACTCCTCGCCTCGAGCGGCGTCGGTGAAGGTGGTAGGTGGTAGGTGGGCAGGATGGTGTTCTCCGCAATCCTCTCCTCAAGCCGCGTCGATGGAGGGGTCGGATTGAGGGGTAGGGCCGAGAAATTTGGGAAAACCAAAAAAACGCTTTTCCGGGACTCCCCCAATTGGCGTCCGATCGACCCCGGTCCAAAGGCGATTTTGTTAATTCCGCTGCTCCGCACAAACTCGCTTTACACCGCAAAACTCTGTTTCGCCTCCTTCCTTGATAAAAACGCGAAAAACCAAAAATCACGTGGTTATTCCGCTCTAGCGGGGTGGTGGGTTGAGGTAGGAGGGCGGGAAGGTACTCGCTGGCTTCGTCTCGCCGAGCCGCGTCGTCTGATACCTTACTTGCCTGGGTCCGGTGTATGATGTGACAGGGGGAGGCCCCCGGAAAAACCCTATTTTCCAGGGGGGGTGGGGGAAAACCCTTGCGGGGGTGTATTCTCCGACAAAATCGGACACCCCTCCCCGAAGAAACCCTTATCGGGCGACGCACCGTTTTCCCGGTAGGCTCGGAAAACTCCTCGTAATATCACTTTTCCGGCTGTGGCGCCTCCTGGTGGTGGAAAACTGTCCGGTTTTTCTGCGAAGTGGGTGGGGGGCACTCGCCCGAACAACTCCCCCCAAGAACCGGATTCGCTATCTCCTCTCCTTCCCCGGGAAAACTCGGAAAAACCGTCACCGGGGGAGGTTTTTCGGCTCTGGGCGGGGGGGTGGTGGGTGGTGAGGGGGCGGGATGGTCAATTCCAAGACCGCCTCCTCAAGACGCATCGATGGAGGGGTCGAACGTTCGGATCGGTGGACCGGCCACCCGGGACGCCGAGAATCGGCCAAGAAGGCCCGCCGGGAACTCCCAAACACCAGGGCGGACAACCCGTTATCTCCGGGTATTCCGGAATCCGTCCGGATTGAAAGTGTCAAATCGGTACGACAAAGAACGAAACGGAACGAAAGTGTCGGATCGGTACGACAAAGAACGGAACGAACCGAAAGTGTCGGATCGGTACGACAATGAACGGAACGAAACGAAAGTGTCAGATCGGTACGACAAAGAACGGAACGGAACGAAAGTATCGGATCGGAACGAAAATGAACGGAACGGAACGAAAGTGTCGGATCGGAACGAAAAGGAACGAAAGTATCGGAACGGTACGAAAAGGAACGAAAGTATCGGAACGGAACTATTTTAAAAAAAGGATCGGAACGGAACGGCAAAAAAAAAGGATCGGAACTTTTTTACTAGGTTCGAACCGGAACGGCCAACACTAGTAAGCAGCGAAATCCGAAGGCGCATTGTTCAGGGGAATCGTGCCTACTACGGACTCCACAAACTCCTGAGATCCAGAAGACTACAACAACGCACGAAATGCGCCATATATCGCACACTGATACGGCCGGTAGTCCTCTACGGGCACGAGTCCTGGACTATGCTGGCGGAGGACGCCAATGCACTCGCCATTTTCGAACGGCGGGTGCTGCGGACTATCTTTGGCGGTGTGTGCGAGCAGGGCGTGTGGAGAAGGAGAATGAACCACGAGCTAGCTGAGCTGTTTGACGATGCAGACATCCTGACGGTTGTCAAAGCCGGAAGGATACGCTGGTTGGGCCACGTGATGAGGATGCCGGACTCATGCCCTGCCAGGAAAGTGCTCGTCAGCGACCCGTTCGGCACGAGCGAGCTCGTTGGCTGGATCAAGTGGAGTCTAACCTGAGGGATATCGGATGCAGCCGGGGATGGAGGAGTGCAGCCATGGACCGAGTTTCCTGGAAACGGATCGGACACCAGGCCATGTCTATTAGACGTGCTCCCTAGGAGCAGGCCACAAAAGAAGAAGAAGACTCCCCGCGTTGAAATAGTTATTTCAATCATTATGAAACTGCGCGCCTAAATTATCCCTTAGCCATTTTAACTGTAACTACCCTAGTAAATCCATCTGCACCTGAATGTAACTTTGTTATTCTACCATGTGGCAACTCCAGAGTAGGACATTTTTTTCCTTAAACAATACTAGCGATCCTTCAGACACGACTGATTCATTTTTCCATTTTGACCTATTTTGAAGCTCTGGTCAGTATTCGACAATCTATACAATCTGGATCAAATCTAAATATGAAATTTCTGCTATTTTGTGCATCTCTCGATCGATTAAAAAATGTGCTGGTTTTAAGACTGATAAATCGCAAGGATCATTAGAACACGGTACTAAGGTACTTTAATTTAACACTGATTCTATCTGTATGAAAGTCGTATTCAATTTCACGTAAGCCGCAATTTCATGGCCGCCTATAACACGCGTAAGATGATGTTTGCGCTTTTTAACTTCAGCCTCCCAAATCCCGCCGAAATGTGGGCTCCTTGGCGGTATAAACGACCATTCAATTCCCCGGCTGGTACACTCGTACACGATCCTTTTAGCGTTTTCTTTATCGGCAAACATTCGGGCTAGTTCCTCCAATTCGTTGCGCGCTTCAACGAAGTTTGTAGCGTTATCTGAAAAGCTTCTAAGAGGAATGCCTCTACGGCTGATAAAACGACGAAGAGTTGCCAGAAAGGCATCTGTTGCAACCGCAACCGATTCCTTCAACGCTGATTCAGTAAAAATGACGTATTTTAGCAAGTTTTAATATTTATTTTATTTTGACTATTCCGCCAACTTGCGGGCTAAAAAATCACGTCTTCCGTGTGCGTCTCTTTTAGGAATACCGCCTCGAGCGCGACGGTCGTTGATCTTCACGCTCTCGCTCGGTGGCGATCGTCCTGCATCTCCTTCGTCCTCGATCGGTGCGCTTTACCGATCACTTTCTCCTCTGTGTCCGTAGCGCCCTCTGTTGAGCCGTTGTGCCAAAGCTGTCGTGCGAGCTTTGACCGTTGAGACGCAACAGCATCGTTCGATAGGTCTGACACTAGTTCAAAGTGTATTACACGAATACTCATACACACAAACAAACACACGCCGTTACGATTAACGGTCTTCTGGGGGCTGGGGCTGGTTGAACTCGATATCACGGTTAATCGTCCATCAATTGTTCAACACTCGAAAACAAGTTACACACTTCGCGATCACATCTCGTAGTTCTCGTAGTTGATTTTACTCGTAGTGACCAAAAAATGTCTCTAACATGATTTGCAATGCACGTTTTTACTTCATCTATACACCGTACGCATTATCAGATCCGTACGCATTATCAGATGCATAAATTACTCACTTACTTCTCCAAGTATCTATTTTGTTAACGCTATCATTTGGCTTACTTCCATCTCGTATTCGCTTCATGTTGGCTACATGTAACGTCAAATGAATACCAATCTTCCTCAGGATTCCACACTACACAACGCGTTTTCACTGGTATCGATAAGCTTCTCGAACTCAATAGTATGGAAAACAGCTCTTTTTGCACTGTCGCTCCTTCTGCAAATATGATTCAGGACGACTCCATTCGATGTAATTGCTGCTCCATCAAAAACTACTCTCAGTTTCGATGTGTTAATGGCTTCAATACATAATGGTGTGGTATGTAGTAACCATCGTTCTCACAATCTTCTTCGGTATTGAATTTTCTCATATGACCCAATTCTGTACATTCACGCATGAATGTTGCATACTGCTTCCGCAGTTCAGATTGTTTAGCTAGGTGTCTTTCTATCGTATTAAGCCCTTTTCATGGACGTCTCTTTTGTATCACCTAACTTCTCGCAATTGGGTTTGAATGGACGACGAACTTAAAATCTTCCATCAATGCATCGACGATGTGTATCTTGAACTCGTTTTTCAGTTTCTTCGTCGTCTCGTGGTTGAACATGCTCATCGCATGTCTCGATCATGTAGAATTTGTTTAGTATATCAGCTAGCGTATGAGTATTCGTAATGCAGAATGTTTGTGCTACCATTTGAACATCTCTATTACTATCTCCTCCTACTGTCCATTCATGAGCAGTTTTGGTTAGTATTGGAAGATCACCTCCCATCTTCAACTGATTAGGTTTAATCAGTCCCCAAAACCATTCTGATCCGATGAGTAAATCTACCTTTCCTCTTACATTGAAGGTTGCATCTGCTAGCTCGACATCAATAGGAATATTTCAGTTTGAAATATTGAAGGATTGATCAGGCATCTCATTTCTCATCTTGGGTGTTATCAGCACATCAGTGTACTTCTAAATAATGCAGGGCTTTCATCATCTATGAATTTTCCAACTTCATCACACTATCGCCTTCTGCCACTTGCTTGAGACACCACAGCTGCTTTGTATCGAGATCTAGCTTCTCAATGAGGCTATGTATTAGCTAGATAGCTCGTCCTTTCTGTCTGGAGCGAATGCTCCATTCACTTCATCTGAGATTTCATGCAACGATTGCAAGTTGCTTGTCGATGGCTTAGTGATGACCGGTTGCTTCATGAATCGTTCAATATGTTTCACAGCTGCTTCTAAAGATTTGTCATACCGTTGCTCAGCTTGTCCACTACAGGTTCATAATTTCCTTCCTCGATCTTCATGTGCAATATTAATACAGCAGCCTCACTGCTAAGATTGGTCTTCAGGAAATATAGCCGTTGTGCATTGTGCAGCGAAGCCTTTTGATGAATAGCAGTCTCAAATAAATCATAAAACGATACCCATTTTAGAATATCACCAACAAAAGTGGGTAAACTCATTCGTGGAAGCTTCACATCAATTCGTGGGGTTGTATCTGCTACGGATGTCGACTCGGCTTGGGGATTGAAGGAACAGGATAGCAATTTCAATAGTTCTGTTTGCTGCTTTGCTAATAATTGCACGGCATCTGCTCCATTTTGTCATTCCCCTAAAACGATTATCAATTCTTAGTAAGGCAATTCTCAAATTTGATGTAAATTTGTCAAATTCAATTTGATGATCTACGATGTCGTTTCGATGCTCTTCGGTTTCGCACGCTTCCAAAATAGCTTCTTGCAATTCCACATATTGCGAGGATAGGTCGTTCACTCTATTCATACACACCGCTACGGTCACACCGTCGTAATCATTCGCCACCACTTCCTCTACCGTTGTTTTCAGCAGCTGTACACGCGCGTCTAGTATTGAACGCTTAATCAGCAATCGCTCCATATTATCAGTGGATTCGTATCGTTCTCCGTAGTTCTGCACTTAAATTCACTTATCCGGTTCGAAGGACCAAAAAATGTTGTACAAAAAAGTTCTATTTATTCACTGCAATCGTATTCACTCTAACCACGTTCGTTATGCCCGTTCGCTTTCTAACAATGCTCTGATACCGTCCAAAAACATGTGCTTTTACTAGCCACTGAACGAGGATCTAGGTGCGTTTATACCTCATGGTCGAATTCTCATTGTTTATATCTAACAATGATCATTAACCACTTATTCGCAGTGCCGAAAATAGGAGCACAGCCGGCCGAAAATAGGAACATTCTGCCGAAAATAGGAGCAAAACCAATGTTTGCATTTTTTAAATATTTCTAAAAAACTGATTTTAATCATGTATTCTGAAACATTCTTTGAAAGTTTTACATCCAAAATAATACCATCTTCAATCAGAATTGTATTTGTATTTTTTTCTGAACAGCTGTACTAACGTGCCGAAAACTGGTTCATTTACCCCAAAGTGGGTATAGGAACCAGGTGGGCTTATGCCTAACGATTTGACAACTGCGCATGGAAAAATGAAATAAAATTGGACAGTTACGGGTTCGATCGTTTGTCAATGTGTGCGTGCTCCATCTGGTTGTGCTGCCCGGAGTAAAGTGTAAATACGCGTGTGTGTGTTTGAAAATACGCGTATCTGAATCGAACCTTTAACTGTCAAACGTAAATTCCGCAGCAAACCTATGAGCCCACCTAGTTCCTATACCCACTTTGATTTACCCTATGCGATTTTTTCAAAACTGACATTTAACTTCGTTTATTGTCACTGGTTGAATTCTCCATAACGAGTTTTGTCATACTTCCAGTATGAGTTTGCATGTCATGAAGTATTCAGCAAGCTGGTATAAATTGAATAACCAGACTCAATTTGATGATACAAAGAAGCAAATTCAAAGATTTTTTCTTCAAAGCCTGTCGAAACTTGTTTCAATCTAGCTGTACCAACAATTTTAATAACAACGCTATAATATAACTAAAATGGCTTCGGCTTTTAATAAAAAACGAGTTAAAAGTGCTATTACGAATGCAGACAAATTAGTGATGATCCGCATGCATGAAGGAGGACAAAGTTTTGCTATGATAGCGCGACAAACTAAACGACCCCAATCAACCGTGAGAATTATCATCAAAGCCAAATACCAAGTTCTTTATTCAACAAACACCACAGGAACACGGAAACGAGACGGCTTGACTGAAGAAATGAAGAAGCTGTTAACAATATGGATTGATGATTTGACCAGCAAAAGAATTCCACTGAGCTTAAAGCTAGTGTAGGATGGTTTTGTAGATTTAAGAAACGTGGAAAATTGCACAATGTTAAAATTCATAGTGAAGTAGCAAGTGCTGATCAAGATGCAGCTAACAGCTTCCCCAAATATTTAGCAAACTTTGTTCAAGAAAAAGGTTATCTTGCAGAACAAATCTTCAATGTTGACGAAACTGCTTTTTGTGGAAGAAAATGCCATCACGTAGCTATATTACTAAACAAATGGAAGCAATGCCTGGATACAAAGCAGCAAAGGAAAGGATAACCATTATGGTAGAAGGAAATTTAGCTGGAGCCCCTTAACACGAATGAGTATGGGAGGCTTGACGGCAGCAGAGCTGGCAGCCGCCACCGAACAGGCGACATCGGGTCGACGAGTTGCGACATGATCGGTAAAGTAGACGTTACAATAGACGAAAAAAAAAGAAAAAAAAAGAAATGGATGAAAAGCAAAATTAAAAAATAATAAAAGAGACGGGAGAGAAATCTCCGCAAATTGATATTATAATGGACGAAACAAACCAAAATGTAAAGTTAGGTTTAGCTATTAAGTATTAGGCATAGGGTTTATTATTGTTATTATTTTTGTTGTTGTTGTATAAATTTTTTTTTTTGTTTTGTAGTTATTATAGGGCTTAGGTAGGATACCCTCTAATCTCTCCTTCCATCGCGGGTGCCGGAAGATGCAGGGGGTTAATAAAACTCGCTCAATAAAAGCCACAATATGGAAAAAAAACTACGGGCCGAAGGTGTAACGTGGCGCACCAACGTGACCAATCTTTCTGTGACAGTCAACCTGGAAGGACGTGTTTAACTTGTGCTTCTAGTTTGTGATCTGTTGCCATGTGATTTTCGCCTCCTTGCTGTTGTATCGCTTCACCGTGTTCGCTGTGCAGTTTTCTACCCGTTGTACCCGGAGTTTTTCCACTCGGGTTTTTACCGGTTCATATTGTACCCAAATTGTGTGGCGTGTGCAGTGGTGGGAAAGACCCAAAAAATACAGCGTGTGTTTTTGTGCATGGTGTTCTGTGTGTGTGTGTGTCGTGGTGTCTTTATCATCCTGTGTAGTAGACTGTTTCTTGGACTGAAAAGACAGTTTAATTTTTTTTCTGGGCCCGGCATTGAAATGTCAGGCAAACCTTCCCTCGAGAGGGATTTTCCCCCTAGGTGGTTTCGTAATGAGAGGTCCATCCCACAATGGATGGACAAAAAAAGCCCCGACGGATCTCCTCTTCCCAAAAACCCTTTTGTGATTGGCGAATCCATTTCTACAATCGCCGGTGAACTTACCGAACCCGGTAAACTCAGTGACAGTGGAAAAAAATTACTCCTGAAGACCCGCAGTGACCGCCAATTCCTAACCCTCCAATCTCTATCTAAACTCATCGACGGAACCTCTGTGACCATAACTCCCCATACGACCCTCAACAGTGTACAGTGTGTGATTTACTCCCCGGACCTTAAGAACATCAGTGACGAGACGATCCTTAATGAACTCAAAGAATGATCCTTAATGAACCAACGTGTAGTTTCTGTGCGACATTTTACCCGTAAAATTAACAGTGAAATAGTGCCAACCAACATTTTCCTGCTCCGTGTTAACGCTATCTCGATACCATCTATCATCCACCTCGGTACCCTACAAGTTTCTACTCGCCCGTACTACCTGAAACCGATGATATGCTACAACTGCACTCATTTTGGTCACACCAAAATGAATTGCAAGGTAGCTCAATCCTGCGCCAACTGCGGTAAGCAAGCCCACGGAGACTGCATCGTCGATCCCGTGTGCGTGAACAGCAAAGGACCCCACAACGCCCTATCCCGTTCCTGTCCCCGCTAGAAACACGAAGAAAAATTCATCAAATATAAGGTAGACAACAATTGTTCATATGGTGAAGCCCGTAGATTTGTTAGTTTACCCGTAGTTACCTCCCCTATCCAACAAAGACTTACATACGCCCAACAAACGACTCAGGACGAAAAAGACACACAAATAGCTGAATTAAAATCATCTCAAAAGAAACAGGAATCCGTCATCGATAAACTAAACGACAACATTGAACAACTAACCAGATGAATAACAATACTAGTAAAATCTCTCCTTAAACAATTAAACAAAAACAGCAAACAATCTCAAAACGACAACACACTTGACTCTGAAACCGACACTAACTCAACTCTGACCGACGCAGACGCTACCCATACCGCCTCCACCACTTTTATCACCCGCAAGCGAGCCCGCGGGATGAAGGGCTCCCCCTTCTCAGAAGAGGAAACTCCCATTCCCATTACCACCCTCAATCCTCTCTTTTCCCTTCTCCCAAACACCACCTCCATCCCCTCTCCTTCCCACATTTCCACTCTTAGTAAAGAAGAAACCTAGCTAAATAAATCCCTTTATTCCTTATCTAGCTTCTGTTTCAACCTTACTATTAAATCCCCTGCCCATTCCATTACGGGCGATCCCCAAAATCCCTTAACTAGCATTAACCAGCAATCCATTTTAGCATTATCCTGGAATATTAGAAGCATTAGAAATAACCTGGATGAATTAAAGCTCCTTATTAACAAACATAATCGTAGCATTATCACCCTACAAAAAACTCAAGCCATTCCCTCTCTTTCCAACACTCCTTTTAATAATCATAACTGGTTTTTCAATATCAATCCTACTCATCCTCACTACAATGTGTGTTCCGACTAAACAAATTAACCTAACCACCTCCATCCCGTCTGTTGCCATACAAATAACATCTCCGCTGAAAGCATCCGTTATGTCCATCTACCTTTCTCCATCACTTACCATCTCTTCCATTAATGAAGATCTCCCCACCTTACTTACTCAACTCCCACAACCTCTTGTATTCTCCTCGGAGATCTGAACGCCCAACACAGCTCCTGGGGTTGTCCCGTGACCAACTCCCGTGGCACCAACATAGACGTAATACTAGACTCCGCCGACTTACAAATCCAACCACAACCATTCGCGTTTCCCCTTCCGATGGAAGTAGTTCCATCCTTGACTACTGTGCTGTGTCGTCTTCTATGGCACTACAGTTCCACGTTGACGTCGACAAAGACACACACACAATAGCGACCACTTTCCACTCTTCATCCGCAGTACCTTTTGCTCTCAGCCGTCCCTCGTACGACCTCGCTGGAAGTACGAAGAGGCTGATTGGGAAAAGTATCAGACCGAAATCCGCTTCAATCTTCCCCTTGACGAAAATCCTCCCATTGCCCGCTTCATAGAAACCATAGAACTAGCAGCCTTTCTTAGTATCCCCCGTACTAAATGTAACACAACCTCCAATAGAAATGTCCCTTGGTGGAATGAGACAGTCGCGCGGGCTATTAAAGCCTGTCGCGCTACCTTACGCCGATTCCGCGGTGAGAGCCATATCCCCGACAAATTTTTCACGCCCATACTAGCTGAACGGTATCGGGAAGCTAATCGCCTTGCCAAAGAAGCCATCCGTACAGCAAAAGAGAGTAGTTGGAATCATTTTGTTGCTGATGTCAACCCTCTCTTGACCTGTAAAGAGCTTTGGCGGTGGGTTAGTGTGCTCTCGGGCCGCAACCAACGCTCCCATGCTCCCATCATTCTTAATCAACCCTCCGATCCCACCTCCACCATTCCTCCCGATGAAGTACCTGGAGCATTTGCAAAACACTTTGCAAACGTTTCGGCTATAGATAATTTTTCTCTACAATTCCGTAGACGCAAACTCACCACAGAACTGGTCCACCTTCCCCAAGAAGATGCCACTAACCATAGATACAATAGATCATTCTCAATAGCAGAATTAAACTGGGCCCTTAAAAAATGTCAGGGCAAATCTTCAGGACCTGACAATGTAGGTTATCCACTTCTTAAAAATCTTCCCCCGCATGCCAAACTAACACTCCTTAACATTTACAATAGTATCTGGTCCACATGGAATATCTCGGCGGATTGGAAATCTAGCCTAACCGTACCGATCCCTAAACCTAAAAAATCTTCTAATGAAATAAACAATTACCGTCCAATCTCGCTCCTTAACTGCATAGGTAAGGCGCTGGAAAGGATGGTAAATCGTAGATTAACACAGGAACTAGAAGACCGTAATCTCCTTAGTACTAACCAGCATGCGTTCCGGTGTGGTAAAGGTACGGAAACGTACTTTGCCAAACTGGACGATTTATTAGACAAAGCCACCAGTAGAGAACACCACATAGATCTAGCAATCATTGACCTTTCCAAAGCTTCTGACCGCAGCTGGCGTCATGCCATCCTTGTACAACTGTCCCGTTGGGGCTTTGGTGGACTTTTAACCAAGTTCATTGAAAGCTTCCTCACGGACCGGACATTTAGAGTATTAATAGGAACCGAACTATCCAACCCATACACACTGGAGAATGGTGTTCCGCAAGGAGCCATTCTCTCCCCTACCCTCTTCCTTATTAGCATGGAATCTCTTTTTAGCTCCATTCCCTCAGAAATAGAAACCTTCCTTTATGCAGACGATATCATCCTTGCCTCTTCGTCTCGTTCCGCTTGCGAATCTCGTAAACACCTTCAAACAGGGGTTGATAAGATTGGGCAGTGGTCGAGACGGACGGGCTATGAAATATCACACACCAAATCCAAAACCCTCCATATCTGCAAACGCTCTTTCTGCAAACACCGACGACCCATCACATACAACAAAACGTCAATACCTAACACACGGACAGTCGACATACTCGGCGTTACCGTCGATAGACGCCTTTCTTTTATTCCTCATTCCAACAGAGTTAAAAAGGAAGCCAACACCCGGCTGAACCTGTTCCGGATGCTCGGTACCGGCAAAGCTAGGGCCTCCCGCACAACCCTGTACCGCATCATCAACGCCTGGCTCCTACCCAAACTACTCTACGGCATCGAGATTGTTTCACGCGAGCGAGCAACCTTCTGAGCAATCTTCGAGAAGAGAGTAGCTCCCGTCTACCACACTGCCATCCGCTACTCCACTGGTGCATTTGTCACCAGCCCGATCGTTTCCCTCCTCTGCGAAAGCGGTTTCCTTCCATTTGAACTCATCATCACCAATAGACTTGTCGCAGCTGCAGCTCGAATCCTTGAGAAAGGAGTCGACGCAACTGCCCTCATTACCAGAGCTAACACCGTCCTGCAACAACTCACCAACCACCAGCTCCCTCCGATCATCCAATCCATCCGCCGGGGAATACGTCCCTGGTACCACCGCACTCCTGCCATGGACTGGGAACTAAAACACATACTCCGGGGAACCGGAAAAAGCAGCCACATCGCCAATAGCACCTTTACGCACCTGATCCAAACCAAATACCAGCACCATCACCACATCTTCACAGACGGCTCCGTTAATCGGGTGTCAGCCGGCTGTGGGATCCATTCCAACCACGATAACTGCGCCATCAAACTTCCTAACCATACTTCTATCTTTTCAGCCGAAGCAATAGCCATCCGACTTGCCGCCGAAGAAGGACTTCGGACCGACATTCCGAACGTCATCTTCACCGACAGTCCCAGTATTCTGACCGCCCTCGAACACGGCCTCTCCACAGGCCCCCACATCCAGCTCCTTAACGACATCCCATCATCACCTGCAATGACCCAATAGTCCCAAGGGGTCGAATAGCCGCGCTGTATCAGATAAGGCTATCCGTTTAGTTATGATTTCAGCCTGCGTCCAAGTTGGCACACTGAATCCCAATTCACCGATGATTGGCGTTCATTTAAGACCAAGTGTCTTAATCGTTGTATCCTTGTCGAGGCTATAGACACCCAACTCGTTGTAGTTCCCCACTCAAATGGCGTCCAATATCGCAGGCCAGTTGGATGCCCACTTTCGTAACGGGAAACCAGCGCTGGATTCGACAGTTCGATTAACTGTTTGCATAGAGTGGTTCCTTCCGATAATTCATCTACACCAGTGATGAGGTCGTCCATGTAGAAGTCTCGATGTAAAACTCGTGATGCTTGTGGGTATTCTATTTTTCCACTTTCTGCTAGTTCTTGCAAGCACTTTGTTGCCAGATATGGTGCCGAAGATGTGCCGTAGGTGATGGTTTTCAATTGAAAGGTTTTCGTCTCACCTTCCTAATCGTCTTTCCATAAAATCGCCAAATTGTTGCTCACACACTGTTTCTTCGATGGATAATGTGCTAGGCGATTGGCAGGACTCGATTTCCCAAAATCTTGCTAGCTGTTGTTCAATGTCCGGCGTGCTGCATGCTAGGTTCGCGATGGAATAAGATGTTGGTGTCTCTAGGTCGACTTTTCCAGAAACTATCCATCCGAGAGCCGTGTTTTGTAGCGTCACCCTTTCTGGCGATAGTTTCACTAGTCCATTTACCATAAGATCGTCGTAGCTTTCTCGTCCGATCAGCAAATCAATAGGCGATGATTCAAAGAACTTTGGATCGGCTAACACATATTTCGTCGGTATCTTACACAATTCCACATTCACTTTTCCATGCGGCAAATCCCATGTGATTTCCGGCAAAATATGGAACTTCCACGACGTCTTGTAGTTGGTGCAGTGCGATTCCAAATTTAACTGCACTGAGTGTGAGGAAACATGTTTGTTTTTTCCTACGCCACCGATGGGATGATGCTCTCGTTGTTTCTTCACCTGAAGCCGTTGACACAACCGTTCCGTCACTATGTTGATTTCATTCTTACTGTGACAGTCAATCTGGAAGGACGTGTTTTACTTGTGCTCCTAGTTTGTGATCTGTTGCCGTGTGATTTTCGCCTCCTTACTGCTATATCGCTTCACCGTGTTCGCTGTGCAGTGTGGTGTGCAGTTTGCTACCCGCTGTACCCGTAGTTTTTCCCCGGGGGTTTTTACCGGGGCATATTGTACCCGTTGGTGTGTGCAGTGGTGGGAAAAACCCAAAAATACGTCGTGTTTGGGTGTGTGCGTGTGTGTGTGTGTGTGTGGGTGTGTGCATGTGTGTGTCGTATCCTGTGTAGTGCTCTGGTTTTGTGACTGATAGGACAGTTTATTTATTTTTTTCTGGGCCCGGCATTAATATGTCAGGCCCACCTTCCCTCGAGAGGGATTTTCCCCCTCTCGGTGGGCCCTCTCGAAACGAGAGGCCCGTCCCTCAGTGGATGGATAAGGATAACAATTGCGGGGACATGAAATTTCTAGTTCTCCAAACCCCCGACGGCTCATCCCTTCCTAAAAATCCTTTCATTATCGGTAAATCCATTTCCTGTTGCGCTGGTGATCTTACCGAGCCCGGTAAACTCATCGATAGTGGGAAAAAACTATTATTAAAGACCCGTAGCCAACGCCAATTTACCACCCTCCAATCCCTGACAAAACTAATTGACGGAACCGTAGTGACAGTGACCCCCCATACAACCCTTAATAGTGTTCAGTGCGTTTTTTATTCCCCGGACCTTAAGGACGTCAGTGACGAGACGATCCTTAATGAACTCAAAGACCAACGTGTTGTTTCTGTGCGACGTTTTACCCGGAAAATTAACAGTGAAATAGTGCCAACCAACATATTCCTGCTCCGAGTTAACGCCACCTCCATCCCATCTACCATCCGCCTCGGTGCCCTACAAGTTTCTACCCGCCCGTACTACCCGAAGCCGATGATGTGCTACAACTGCACTCATTTTGGTCACACCAAAATGAATTGCAAGGTAGCCCAATCCTGTGCCAACTGCGGTAAGCCTGCCCACGGAGACTGCATCGTCGATCCCGTGTGCGTGAACTGCCAAGGATCCCACAACGCCCTCTCCCGTTCCTGTCCCCGGTACCTACAAGAAGAAGCGGTAATTAAATATAAGGTAGATAATAACTGTTCGTATGGTGAAGCCCGTAGATTAGTTAGTTTACCCGTAGTTTCCTCCCCTATCCAACAAAGACTCTCATACGCACAACAAACGACTCAGGACGAAAAAGACATTATTATTACTAACCTACAAATCAAGACCAAACAACAAGACGATCTTATTAACAAATTACAATCATCCCTAGACGAACTTAATAAACAATTACATGACCAACGTAAATTGATGAAATCCATCATTAAACAAAACACCAAGAAAGACAGACAACAACAAAACGACAGTTCAATAGAATCAGAGACAGACACAACTTTGACCGACTCAGACGCGGCCTCTACCACCTCCTCCACTTCCACCACCCGCAAGCGAGCCCGCGGGAATAAGGGCTCCCCCTCCTCGGAAGAGGAAACTCCCATCCCCATTGCCACCCTCACTCCTCTCTCTCCCCTTCTCCCAAACACCACCTCCATCCCCTCTCCTTCCCACATTTCCACCCGTAGTAAGAAAAAGAAGAAACCTAGCTAGATAGTTCCCTTTCTCTATTCTAAGCTTCTTATTTTTAACCCCACTTTTTAAACCCCAATCCTTTTTATTTCAAATTCAATTCACAAAATCCCTTGACCACTAACCAACAATCCCTTTTTGCTCTATCCTGGAATATTAGAAGCATTAGAAATAACATAGATGAATTAAAACTCCTTATTAACAAACATAATCCTAGCATTATCACCCTACAAGAAACTCAAGCCATTCCCTCTCTTTCTAACACTCCTTTCAAGAACTATAACTGGTTTTTTAACATAAATCCTACCCATCCTCATCACAATGTGTGCTTAGGTGTTCTTAAGCACATTCCAACTAAAAAAGTCGAACTAACCACCTCAATCCCATCAGTAGCCGTACAAATAGCATCCCCGATAAAAACAACCATTCTCTGCATGTATCTATCTCCCTCTCTCAAGCTATCTCCTATACAAAACGATCTTCCCATCCTTCTCTCTCAGCTCTCTTATCCATTGATCCTCCTCGGAGATCTTAATGCCCAACACAGCACTTGGGGTTGTCCCCTTACCAACTCCCGTGGCAACCTCTTAGATAGTATATTCCCTACCGTAGATTTACAAGTCCTGTACAACCAAACCCCAACCCGCGTTTCCCCTACTGACGGGAAAAGCTCCATCCTTGATTACTGTGTGGTGTCATCTTCCATGGCACCACAGTTCCACATAGACGTTGACAGAGACACACACAACAGTGACCATTTCCCACTTTTCATTCGCAGTACCTTTCACTCTCAGCCATCGCTCGTACGTCCTCGTTGGAAGTATGAGGAGGCTGATTGGGAAAAATACCAAACAGAAATCCGCTTCAATCTTCCCCTTGACGAAAACCCTCCCATTTCCCGCTTCATACAAACCATAGAAACAGCAGCTTCCCTTAGTATCCCCCGTACCAAAGGCAATACATCCCCCAATAGAAATGTCCCCTGGTGGAATGAGACAGTCGCGCAGGCTATTAAAGTCCGCCGCGCTGCTCTACGCCGATTCCGCCGTGCCAGCCATATCCCTGACAATTTTTTCACACCCATACTAGCTGAACGGTATCGGGAAGCTAATCGCCTTGCCAAAGAAGCCATCCGTACAGCGAAAGAGAGTAGTTGGAATCAGTTTGTTGCTGATGTCAACCCTCTCTTGACCTGTAAGGAGCTTTGGCGGCGGGTGAGTGTGCTCTCGGGCCGCAACCAACGCTCCCATGCTCCCATCATTCTAAATCAACCCTCCGATCCCACCTCCACCATTCCTGCCGATGAAGTACCTGAAGCGTTTGCAAAACACTTTGCAAACGTTTCGGCTACAGACAATTTTTCTCCACAATTTCGCAGACGCAAACTCACCACAGAACAGATCCCCCTTCCCCAAGTAGATGCCACTAACCATAGATACAATAGACCTTTCTCAATAGCAGAACTAAACTGGGCCCTTAGAAAATGTCAGGGCAAATCTTCAGGCCCTGACAATGTAGGTTATCCACTCCTTAAAAATCTTCCCCCGCATGCCAAACTAACACTCCTTAACATTTACAATAGTATCTGGTCCACCGGGAATATCCCGGCGGATTGGAAATCTAGCCTAACCGTACCGATCCCTAAACCTAAAAAATCCTCTAATGAAATAGACAATTACCGTCCAATCTCGCTCCTTAACTGCATAGGTAAGGTGCTGGAAAGGATGGTAAACCGTAGATTAACACAGGAACTAGAAGACCGTAATCTCCTTAGTACTAACCAGCATGCGTTCCGGTGTGGTAAAGGTACGGAAACGTACTTTGCCAAACTGGACGATCTATTAGATAAAGCCAGCAGTAGAGACCACCACATAGATCTAGCAATCATTGACCTTTCCAAAGCTTTTGACCGGACCTGGCGTCATGCCATCCTTGTACAACTGTCCCGTTGGGGCTTTGGTGGACTTTTAACCAAGTTCATTGAAAGCTTCCTCACGGACCGGACATTTAGAGTATTAATAGGAACCGAACTATCCAACCCATACACACTGGAGAATGGTGTTCCGCAAGGAGCCATTCTCTCCCCTACCCTCTTCCTTATTAGCATGGAATCTCTTTTTAGCTCCATTCCCTCAGAAATAGAAACCTTCCTTTATGCAGACGATATCATCCTGGCCTCTTCGTCTCGTTC
This sequence comes from Anopheles maculatus, assembly GCA_002091835.1. NCBI lineage: Eukaryota > Metazoa > Arthropoda > Insecta > Diptera > Culicidae > Anopheles > Anopheles maculatus. The sequence continues at coordinate 3,580 of KZ063778.1, read as the reverse complement.
CGCTTGCGAATCTCGTAAACTCCTTCAAACAGGGGTTGACATGATTGGGCAGTGGTCGAGACGGACGGGCTATGAAATATCACACACCAAATCCAAAATCCTCCACATCTGCAAACACTTTTTCTGCAAACACCGACGACCCATCACATACAACAAAACACCAATACCTAACACTCGGACAGCCGACATACTCGGCGTTACCTTCGATAGACGCCTTTCTTTTATTCCTCATTCCAACAGGGTTAAGAAGGAAGCCAACACCCGGCTATACCTGTTCCGTATGCTCGGAACCGGCAAAGCTAGGGCCTCCCGCACAACCCTGAACCGCATCATCAACGCCTGGCTCCTACCCAAACTACTTTACGGCATCGAGATTGTTTCCCGCGAGAGAGCAATCTTCGAGAAGAGAGTAGCTCCCGTCTACCACACTGCCATCCGCTACTCCACTGGTGCATTTGTCACCAGCCCGATCGTTTCCCTCCTCTGCGAATGCGGTTTCCTTCCATTTGAACTCATCATCACCAATAGACTTGTCGCAGCTGCAGCTCGAATCCTTGAGAAAGGAATCGACGCAACTGCCCTCACTACCAGAGCTAACACCGTCCTGCAACAACTCACCAACCACCAGCTCCCTCCGATCATCCAATCCATCCGCCGGGGAATACGTCCCTGGTACCACCGCACTCCTGCCATGGACTGGGAACTAAAATACATACTCCGGGGAACCGGAAAAAGCAGCCACATCGCCAATAGCACCTTTACGCACCTGATCCGAACCAAATACCAGCACCATCACCACATCTTCACAGACGGCTCCGTTAATCGGGTGTCAGCCGGCTGTGGAATTCATTCCGACCACGTCAACTGCGCCATCAAACTTCCTAACCATACATCTATCTTTTCAGCCGATGCAATAGCCATCCGACTTACCGCCGAAGAAGGACTTCGGACCGACATTCCGAACGTCATCTTCACCGACAGTGCCAGTATTCTGACCGCCCTCGAACACGGCCTCTCTACAGACCCCCACATCCAGCTCCTTAACGACATCCCATCATCACCGACAATAACTTTCTGTTGGATTCCGGGTCATTCCGGAATCGACGGAAATGAGAAAACCGATCGACTGGCCAACGAGGGTCGGCTCTTTCCAGCCGAACCACACAGCGCTCTTTCACGCCGAGACACCATCCGCTTCACTAACGCAATAGTCGCTCAACACTGGAACACCACTTGGCACAACCTAGACCTCTCTACAAAACTCCGCTCCATCAAGCACAACACAGCACCTTGGGATGATCCCGATTCCAGCCACATCCAACGAGTCCTTTCCCGCCTTCGCATCGGTCATACCCGCCTGACACACTCCTACCTTCTCGATAGATCCAGTCCACCACTTTGCAGCTTCTGTGGCGTCGACATTACGGTCCGCCACATCCTTACCAATTGCCATGTATACACTACACACCGAGCCACCTGCCAACTTGATACTGACCTAGCCATCATACTATCATCCGACAAACAACAGCAGAACCGCCTCATCCGATTTTTACGCATCAACAACCTGTACCGAGAAATTTAAATTCAACGCACAATAGTTTTACCAATACAAGAATTACATGTAATAGATAATCCATACTCGCAATAGTTGTACCACACATGTAACAATAGACAGAAAAGAGGCGAATGAGGAATCCCCAAAGCCTCTATAAAAAAATGAAAAAAAAGCACCAACGTGACCGGTGATGGGCACCGCCACGCAGCATACCGAGAGCCGTACCGTGGGAACAACCATGCAGGAGTCAAGTAGCGGATTCCACGCGCGGACACCGTGGGAAACCCAGAAGACGCTGACGCGGCAGGCCGTGAAACAGAATCGAGGGCTTGCGCTAGACTAAGAATTAGGAAATTAAGTTAGTTCATTCTAAGATCCCAGCTAGGCAGGTTGTTTAAGAATAGAAATCATTTTTTTATAACCATCTAAGTAAAAGACGCATAACTTGTACATCATTGTCAACTTTACTATCGATGCAAAGGCGAATATAGCATTTGAGGTTCAAAGTCTCTGTAAAATATAATAAGAACTGTTATTAGCTTGTTTTTATGGTTAACGTCCGAACCATGTACCTGAGAAAGGTGAAGTTTTGGGCGACTGATTTCGAAGCCAAGCTCAGGCCATCGTGGACCAAATATAAAAAGTAAATCATTGCTACTACTTGCCGCACATCATGCTTATTACAATTTCTTATTCTTTCGATTGTATGGAAAGGAGGGATCTCACACAGCTATATATATTAATAAAACATCTGTTTTTTTAACCTTTGACCGGAAAACAAATAACTAAAAATTCTAGAACATGAACCATTACGTGTGTTGCGTTCCGTACATCCGCATAGGTGATAAGGCGTTTTATTTCTAAATTTTCTTCTTCGTCTTCTTCTTTGGTGTGTAGCTTGTATCCTCCTATGGTTTTTGACATCCCATATTCAGAAGCATAACTACCTCATGTGTGAGTGAAAAAGAGAGGACTGGTAGTCCATTTCTCTTGTTGTTAAAGGCTTTTTTTTTCTTTATCTGTCACAGTGTTTATGTTATTTTCTTTGTTTCTATGTTATGTGTTTTGTGTGTTTTTGTAAAGTTAGTATGATTTAAAATTGTTTTTTTTTTCGAACTGTTATTATTATTATTATTTTTTTAATGGGGTTTAGGTTTCCTTTGTTTTTTTGGGGTTTTAACTCTATGTTGATTTGTTTTTCCTAGTTTTTTCTATTTTGTGTTTAAGTTATTAATCCTATGGTCCTGATTTTGGGTTTTTACTGTTTTGTGTTCTATTTTATATATGTAGATATTTTGTTCTGGTTTTGTCTAGGCGAAATTTTTTAACTGTCAAAAACTCGTCAGGTTTATCAGAATTGTACCCTTAAAATGATTATACTTAATTTGTGTTTACTCTATGTTTCCGTTAATTCTATTCGAGAGTCTTTACTTAAAAGGTTTAGTTGTTCAGGTACTAAAATATCTTTTTTTTTGAGTGTTCTTGTCTTCTTCCCTTGGGAAGTTTAAGGATCTCTTTAGTCGTCTATTGTTTGTTGTAGTTGTAGTTATTTCTGTTCGATTTATATAATTCGATGTTGTGTTTCTTTATGTGGTCGATTATTGTTCTTATTGTTTGTCCTGAGGGTTCCCGCCAATATTTGATTAAGTTCTCTTTTGTGATGTTATTGTTTCTGTTGAAATTTGGACACACGAAGATTTGGTGCCAACCGGTGTTTGGTGTGTTGCAGGTGTCGCATTTTCCATTTTCCTCTATTTTCATTATGTAAAGCCAGTATTTTGATAAATCGTGTCCTGCTAGAATTTTGTTTGCTGTTTTTATTTCGTTTGCTTTAAGTGTTGTATTTTTGTACCAAATTTCGAAATTGAAAGTTTTTTGGAATTGTGCGAATTTTTTGCCTTTTTCACCTATAGTTGTTTCATACCAACTTTTTGTTTGGTCTTCCATTTCTTTTTTAAATAGGTTAATTACGTCTACGTATCTGTATTTGTTGTTTATTCGATTTTGTGATATTGTGCCTTTTTT
>KZ063777.1:0-33457 GCA_002091835.1 Anopheles maculatus | reverse complement strand
TCTTCTTCTTCTTTCGTGGCCTGCTCCTAGGGAGCACGTCTAATAGACATGGCCTGGTGTCCAATCCGTTTCCAGGAAACTCGGTTCATGGCTGCACTCCTCCATCCCCGGCTGCATCCGATATCCCTCAGGTTTGACTCCACTTGATCCAGCCAACGAGGTCGCTGTGTTCCTCTACGCCTCGTGCCGAACAGGTCGCTGACGAGCACTTTCCTGGCAGGGCTTGAGTCCGGCATCCTCATCACGTGACCCAACCAGCGTATCCTTCCGGCTTTGACAACCGTCAGGATGTCTGCTTCGTCAAACAGCTCAGCTAGCTCGTGGTTCATTCTCCTTCTCCACACGCCCTGCTCGCACACACCGCCAAAGATGCATTGGCGTCCTCCGTCAGCATAGTCCAGGACTCGTGCCCGTAGAGGACTACCGGCCGTATCAGAGTGCGATATATGGCGCATTTCGTGCGTTGTTGGAGTCTTCTGGATCTCAAGAGTTTGTGGAGCCCGTAGTAGGCACGATTCCCCTGGACAATGTGCCTTCGGATTTCGGTGCTTACGTTGTTATCCGAAGTTACGATCGTGCCAAGGTAGCAAAACTCCTCTACTACCTCGAGAGCGTCGCCGTCAACTAATACTCTGCTTCCGAGTTGTGCTCTATCAGGGAAAGCAGGTACTTTGTCTTCGGCAAGCAGGTACTTTGTCTTCGTCGCATTGATCCTCAATCCAATCCTATCGGCCTCGCGTTTCAGTCCAAGGATGGCGGAGGCACTTCGTCTGTTGAAGCCGACTGCTCGAAGCTGCGCTTCTTCTCCTGGAAGAGTCGCGTCTGCTCCCTTCTCAGGCGTGTGTAGTTCTCCAGGTTCTGCCGGGTCTCGCGCTGGATCATTCGGGATCGCGCTGCATTCTTCTCGGATAGTGCTCGTCTGCACTCGTCATCAAACCATTCCTTCCTCTGGTTACGTGTTACACGGCCAATGGTTTGTTCGGCTGTGGTGCTGATGGATTGTTCCACCGAACGCCATTAAGGGACATCGCCTTGGTAGTGGCGTCCTCCGGCAACGCTTCCCCAAGCGCGAATGCGTAATTCCTCGCCGCATCAGTTTGCCTCAGCCGATCCGTGTTAAGCCTTGGGGCGGGCTGATAGCGCAGCGTATTGGCTACGCAGAGTTTCTGGCGTAGCTTAACCATAACCAGGAAATGGTCTGAGTCGACGTTTGCTTCTCTGTAGGTCCGTACGTCGATAAGCTGGTGGGCACTGTAACTTCCAATGGTGAGTTTGTATGCCTCCTCCCGTCCGACCTAACGAACAATATCTACTGGATATAATAGTTATAAAAGGGTAACAACACGTGAGAAAGGACACAACAGTAAGTAAGTAAGAATTCTGAGTAGTGACCGTAAATTCATCTCAGATCTTTAGGAAATATCATGTCTAGGATGATGTCCAACTGTCAATAAGAGTTGTTTATTTTATGTCCTGAAAACTTGACTAGAGTTGTAGAATTTTTTACTCTTTGCGTTGTATGTTGTACTGGTATATGAGGTGATAGATATACTGCCCGAACCTGTATTTTCATATTGCTCGGGAGAGAGGTGCATATTAAAGTAAATGCAGACGTTCATCTGCATTTAGACTTAATCTCATCTCAGGTCCTTAGTAAGTTACCATGTCCGGAAGGCAAACAAGAGTTGTTTGCTGCTATAGAAAAGCGCTCTGGAAAGCTGTGTGATATTCTTATGCGATTTTTTAACCTAATTACGTATACATCAGAATATCTCAAGAGTACGGTACAGCAAACTTCAGAGATGCTGCCAATTTTGAGTAGAAAGTTTAAATCTTAAAATCCCCCCCGGTAGTAATCCAGTTTAAGAAAGTTTCCCTCAAACGTACTCTGGCAAGAAACTCTCGTTCCCCTTTTCACATTGGAAACAATCAGGCTGTCCGCCGTTTTTGGGACAGCCGAGCGAAGCAGGGAACGCTCCCCACAAAAAAACGCTGTAATTAGATCGTAACTGAATAACATCACCCAGCCCAAGCTTCAATAGTAATGTAACCGAACAAAACCAGCCAAAAAGTTTGACTCATGACGCCCACTTCAACCGTCGCGCGAAACCATACAGACAACGGTACGGTGTAGGCACAGTAACCCAGTCCGCCGGTACGTGTTCTACATCCTTGTAAGTGAGTGTGTGTGTGTGTGTGTGTGATGAGAGTTTTTTTGTTGGTCGCTCTTGCTACTATTATTGCTGGTTGCTGGAGCATGTTTTCCATTCCGTATTTGCTTCACAAACAGAGCGGTAGAGTCAGATGATGGAAGGGTACCCCATGCTGAGTCGGCTGAGTTGGCTGAGTCTTCTGAAACCCCGGTACCCGGCTGCACTGCCGAAAGTACCGATGGTGAGGAAAAGGCGTAGGATAAATGAGTATGGCCATGTTTGTTTGCATTTGCTCATACCATTTCGACAGTTTGCCGACTTGCAGCGAATGGCGCAACCGAGGTGGCGAGAATGTGTAGACCGAAGGGACAGAAGAACCATACATATGTGTGTGTGTGTTTGTGTATGTGTGTGAGTATAAAAATACGGCAAAGGCGAAGAGCCAGAGCATCGCACACACGTACCCGGGTGGGAAAATATTGTAATAATATACCAAATTAACATGCTACGTTCTCGCCACGCTTCGCCATATTGTGGCTGTGTCGCGAGGGGTTGCCGAACGGCGGAGACCTTAGAGACAACAAGCACCGAACAAAACTCGGATCTGCCGACGATTGGACGCGAGGTACACATCACGGTAAAGTCTCGTTATCCGTGCGCCTTTGTGGCTTCCGGCAAGAAGCTGTCATTGAGAGTATTATTTTCCCACCGACTCCACGTTCGCCCACGTTGCCGTGAAACTGTGCGCTATTGGTGCCGCGTGCTGTGTATTTGGTTGTGCCCCGCAGCTAGAATAGTATGCGCAGGAATAAAAGAAGCGGCCCAGCGTTCCTTGTACGCGTTCGCACGCGTTTTACACCCTGCGAGGTGTTGATGTTACATGCCTATCATCGTACCGACGTCGTTAGCGGCTATGTACGGGCACGGTTTCGGTTGCACACGCTGCACTGGCACCTTTCGGTGCTGTTGCGGTCGGGTAACGAACCCGTTCTTGGTGGTTCGTCCTGTCGACCAGATTCTTGGAAACCGGTCGCACATCAATGGGGCGACTGCGAAGGACTCGCCGGTGCTTTGGAGTCGTGATGTGAGCATCTTCACACTGGAGAGGGTCCTTAGGAGCGAAAAAAAAGAAATTCTACCCGTGCACCGGCAGCCGACACATGCCGGACAGTTTCTCCGCATACTTCACTGTGAGTGGAAATATGGAGCGCACTAGCGCACTTGAAAGCCTGCACGCGATTTACCTCGCAAAATGCACCGCAACTCACACGCGGGAACGAGCGAACGCTAATGAGGCTTATTAGGCAATTCGGGTTCGCCGAAGGTGTACCGGATGTCTGGACGATGTGGGATGTCGTCCCGGACCATCACCATCCCGGGCGGGGACGTTGGACCGTTTGCGTCTAAATTCTTCAACATCATCGTGCCCGTTCCAACCAGCGGCTGCGGACACCTCTGGTCACCCTTGATGTCGGACGCTGAGCCAGAGGTTTATATTAAAATTAATTGTAACGTAATTAACAATCACCGTGCGCGTGATGATGTAACAGTTTTGCAACACCGCAAAACGCACACCCGGGCCCCGATATACACTTGTTTTAATGAACCCCGAAAATGTCGACCGCCCCGTTGCACTGCGGCTTCCAGGGTTTTGGCGTGAGGATGATTGATTTTGTCAGAATTATTTCTCATTTCGTCCCAGTGGCGCTTCAGGTGTTTTGGTTAGCGACCGACCGGCAGACGGACGGTAATGAAAACCTTTTGCGCCACCACGGTGCGATACCACGCGCTGTAGTTGCCCGCTCCGAGGCACTACGAGCGGTTGGGCGTTTGGGAAATCTTCCCAGTCATGGTGTTGCTTTTCTGGTAGCGGTGGTCGTTTGCTACGCTCCAGGCCGTCGGCCAGATGCTGTCTGGTTGGTTTGAACCGATGGCGAGAGATAGAGGGTGTATTGGAAAGTATGGGACGTGCACAAGACTTACCGTGGTCGTATGCAAATATTGGGTAGATATATTACTCTTTTAAAAGCTTTTGTCGCTATAGTTTCAATTTCTTGAAGTTTAAGAAATTGCTACATTTCGCTTAATCAAACTATACTTTTTTTCTCTATGACATACTGTTTCGGGAGTTGATGTCTAAGTCCAACTAGCCTCACAAAGTACACGCACATGCACGGACGTAATGGTTGAAACTTTTTAATATATTCAATAAGTGACGACACGTTTTGCCACAAACCAAAAACCCTTTGGGCAAACGTTGGTCAAACTGTCAAACGAGCGGTACAAAACGACAACCGAAACTAATGAAAACATTAATGAAGTTTTAATGTCATCAGCCTCAGGAATGTGTGTGTGTGTGCGTGGTTCCAACACTTTCCAGCACACCCTTTAAACGGCACATCACTTCGGCCCTGACAGTTTGGGGGAGGGTGCGAGAGCAAGCGAGCGCAAACGGTGGCAGAAAATTGAAACTCATTGGCGATAAACGTACCGGTAGCTGTTTCGTTATTGATTAAAAATGGCCTCCAACCGACAGTATGTGGTTGTGGGGTGGGCGGAGGTAGGTTTGTTGGTGGGTTTTCGGGGACGGCCTAGGAGAATTAGATTATCCGAAGTGGTTTTCCGAGGGTTCGTGCAAACACACTCACTATCGCTCGCCAGCAGTGTGCCATTCTAGGTTCCCAATTCGGTAGTGGGACACTGGTTAATATTTAACAATGAAGACATACGAAGGCTACGTATCTTGTCCCGACGATGGGTGTGTCTGTGTTCGCAAAGGACACAAGAGGAATGAACACAGCAGAGATCAAATATTTCGTACGGGTGTCCCTCCCACGGGGAAGACGATTTTGGTAGGAGGATGTCGCCCAGTACCGGGGTTTGGTTTTGGCATCAACAAATGGGCGTCCGGATCCATTGTTTATGCTAATCAAATAAAGTCCTTGCTTAAGCCGGTAAAACCCAGTTAAATCGTAATCGAACTGCTTGACTGCGTACCGGGACGTACCCGGCACTGGATACTAATCGTGTCAATTTGCTCACCGTACGCTATCTAACTCTCTTTCTCTCTCTCTCTCTCTGTCTCTTCTGCACAGTGTCCCACAGCGTGCTCGGGCTGGAGAGTGTTCACATACAGGTGCCGGTGGCGGTACTGGTCGGTACGAGCGCAACGCTGGTCTGCGAGTGTGACCTGCCGGACGAGGATCTCTACTCGGTCAAGTGGTACAAGGGCAAGCACGAATTTTTTCGCTACACCTCCAAAGAGATACCGTCGATTAAAATCTTTCCCAAGGCGGGCATCAGCGTGAATGTAAGTAGATCCTCCGGGGTCTTCCGTTTGCTACACGAGTTGTGCTCTAATAAATATCTCTTCTCTTTCTCCCATCAACGCATAACGCAAGGTAAACCTATCGAATGTGAGCCATCTGGTGCTGGTGAACGTGGAACCGCAGAGCAGTGGCAAATATAGCTGCGAAATTACGGAGGCAGCACCCTCGTTCCACACGAAGATAGCGACGCGCACTATGAACGTGGTCGATCTGCCGACCGGCGTGCCCCAGATCGTGGACATGAAGTCTTTCTACGGGGCGGAAGAGTTTCTGGAGGTCGAGTGCCGTGCCGGACCGTCCCTGCCCGCACCGAAGCTCGAGTGGTTTGTGAACGATCTGCCGCTCCGGCAACCGCTGCAGGCACCCTCCCGGTTGGAGTACGCGACCCAGCCGACTAGCACTAGCAGTAGCAGACCTAGCAGTAGCAGTAGGAAAAAACAATCAGCCAAGTCTTCCTTGCAGCCGTCGACGGTGCCGTCCACCGTCGATCTGGAGTCGCGCGAAAACGACCTCGAGGACGCATCCGTACGCGGTGGTGCGTCGTCAACCGATCGGCCACCGCCGGTGCCCGTTCCCAGCACCACCCAGGAGCCACCGGCAGCCAACAGCAGCACATCCGGCGAGCACCGGAAAGGTGCCGGCAACGGTCGGTACGAGCTTGCCGTGTCCCGGCTGAAGCTGCTGCTCGAGCACGGCCACTTCCGCAACGGCAAGCTAAAGGTAGGCAGAGCGATCCCCATCCAGAGGCTCGCCGGTACGGCCGGAAGTGGAAATTTCTTTTCGGGCTTTTTGCTTTCGTTGACCAAGTTTTACCAAGCGACTTCCGTTACTCTGTTTTTTTGTTGTTGTTGTTGTTGAATGCGGGTCGTCGTTATTTACTCGCTCCGGCTCCCACGCACACACACACACACCGTCTTGTTTGCTGTCGAAAACGGAAGCGGATGCTTGTGTACATGAATCAAGATTTTGGGCGAAGCAGCTTTAAAACCCCTACTGTACATCGACTCAATCGGTCAAGAATTCTGGTCGCGTGCTGCAGAATAGTTTTTAAAGCGCGATAAATAATCGGTGTCCGTGTCAGGGGGAAAAGTGAAGCGTCTCAGCTACACCGGACACGAGCACATCATCCCTTCAAGAAGCTGCTCATCAGCAATGCAAAGGCGGCGGCGAACAGTGCGCACGGTATAACTTACAAAATATCAACAAGCTCGGCCTGTCCGTGTCCTGGTGACACTACGAAAGGTCCTTTTGCGTAGTTGGTGCTGTTGTTGAATTTGAATTAGTGCCGCACGCGGTAAAACTTTCCATCAGCACGAAACGCGAAAAGGCTCAGCAACAGCAACAAAAAAAAGAAAAACAAATCCCCACCAAGAACCCGGAACGTTCATCTTGAGTAAAGCGCCCGAATGTATGCTATCTGTAAATGGGCACAGGCCTGTTACGTTTAGGCGTTCGATTGATCTCGCGCTTTCCCGTACGCTCCCGTCCAGCTAATTGGATGTTTTCGCATTCTGCTAATTGGATATTTTTCATCGAAAAACTAAACAGTTTGCTTCCCGTGCGTACCACGCACATTTCCTTGATTAAAGGCAAACGCCCTTATGCTACGGCTACACTGTTCCGCCGCCAGACGTCCCGGCAATCCTTGGCACGATTAAGGCCACCCACCGTAACGGTCTGGCCAGTCTGCAACGCTCCTCCGGCACCGGCTGATTGATGTCTTGTTATCCGAAAATTAAATGCATTAATTTCATCACTAACTTTCCGGTGGCAGTCTCCCGAGCCATCCCGGGCCGGGCAAACAGTACAGCCTGTTTGGGTTTTTGTCGGGAAAAATTATCATGTTTAGCACGTTCGTGATTTCGCGGTGCCTGGCGCACGGCCAGATGACAGCGGGGCGCTAACGCACGCGAGCGCACGTTCCGCGCGTGGGCGACAGCCGGTTCACAAATGTGATAAACAAGCAGTTGACAAGACGCTACAAAAAAAAAAAAAATGCGTCCATTTTTGTTGCTTTTATGCGGTTGTTGCTTTTAGTCACAATCACCAGTGCGCAATTGGATCACTTTAGGCATGCTTAGCGTAGTAGCTTGCCCGAGCAGCGGCACCGCTAGTGATAAACAAGCAGTTGACAAGACGCTACAAAAAAAAAAAAAATGCGTCCATTTTTGTTGCTTTTATGCGGTTGTTGCTTTTAGTCACAATCACCAGTGCGCAATTGGATCACTTTAGGCATGCTTAGCGTAGTAGCTTGCCCGAGCAGCGGCACCGCTAGTTATGCAATTCGCATGACAAAAACGGCCTACACCGGTGCTGCCTGTCAACAGTTTTATTTTCGCTCGGCAGTTTTTTTGTTTTTTTTGCTAAACGCTCTCAACCGTTCTGTCATACGCTAGAAAAAGCTAGCGAACTGCTTTGCTCTAAAAGTAAATTAAATCACAAAATGAAGAATTTAAAAAAATAAAGAAATTAATTTAAGAAGAGCAAAACCATATTATACTGTGTTCCGCAAGCCCAGAATGGGGAAAAAAATTGTACGAGCGATACGGGAACGCGAAGAAGAATAAGCGCACTCAAGCAACATCGGACGCATGAATGATTTATGAGCCGAAAGTGCCTTCCACAACCCCCCCCCTCCCCCCCTAACGTGGAGCGGATGGCTGTTTTAAGCGGGAAAAAGCAAGGGCGAGCGTGCAAAAGGGGGAAGAGTATGTTTTCTTTGATTGGAAAAACCAGACAGAAACGATGGGCGGGGGGTTGTGGAAATGAAATTTTTGAACTAGAAGATGGGCGGAAAAACACACGGTACACACACACATACACACCAGCGGCGAATAAAGTTAGATCCGTGTGCGTGAAACGATCCCCCGGAAGCGAAGCGGATGCTGGTCTGCAGGTACTCTTCTGGTTAGAGAGGTACAACACACACACACACACACACACACACACGTACATTCTTTCCTTTCGAGCCCACCTGAGCTAAGCTTTCTGGTGGCTAGTTTTCCCGTGGTGCCATGTGGCTGTTGTGTTGTTTTTTTTATTTGCTGCGCCTTCTCTTAAATGCCTTTTATTCCATTCTTCTCGCGTTTGTTCCTGAGCCTCGGTTTTTTTCTCCCCTCCGAAAGGGGAAGAGGGGAGTGGGGAAGCCGGACGCGACGGGAGATGGGAAAATTTATTTCTATAAATGTGCAGCGAAGCGAGCTGCAAACATTTTCACAAAACTGTTTCTACTGTTTGCCGTGTTTTTTTTCTCTTTAACCTGCGGCCGCGGGCCAGTCCCGACCATGCAGATATCTACAGTGATGGACAAAACAGTATAGGGTTCGTTAGATTTTGAAGCTACCGATTTTGGTGCGTATAACCGGTATAAATGCTTCAAAATGTGTTCACCATTGCGTTACACTCAACTCAAAAAACCTCTGGGAAGTAAAAAAAGTTGATAGACGTTATATGATGAGGACTATGATTTTTGACATTTTGCGGCTAAGATGCTACTAGCTCCCATGCGAGCAAACAAACCAAAATTCTCTTACAAGCCCTCTGAACCACTGCTCTAAAGAAGGGTTTTTGACAGATTGCATATGCGAGCTCTCAAATACCTTCTTTTGCACAGTTGTTGAAAGGCTCGTGTGACGGTGTTTTGAAAATCGTTTGTTTTGATTTGATTTTGGGCGCTTCTCTGGCAAGGTTAGCTATAGAAATGTAAACAAAACGATAACATAGTTAATATCGTCTCGATGTACGTTTTGTTCTCCAATTTCTAAAATGTATATCCTAGCTAATTTATTCTAATGCATGATGGCGACGCGCTTTGAGAACCAACTGTCAAACTTGTATGTCAGTTGGCAAACGCGTTTCGGTTCCAATGCTTTGACTGCTGTCACTGTGATTAATAACCCACGTTTTACAGAAAGTAGCTTAAAATGATCAGATTTTCAAGCTGAAATCATCAAGGCCTCCGTCGATTCTTATGCAAACCTTAGCAAGTCCTTTTTTGTCGTTCTTATGCAAACATAGCATCGATCGAAGGTATCTGAAAGATATGGATTGTGTGTTAAAAAATCTCAGGAAGAGAGCAAAACTATCGGGGAACACGTCAAGAATTCATTGGAAAACTAAGAACATTGCCGAATCACTCCGTATTTTGATCCTAATTCGATGGATTTGTTCAATATTGAATAATTTTAAATGAAGCTCGGCTGGGCAGCTTGAATCTTTACTATGAAGAAGTAGAAACGTTACTGCTAAATTTATTTTTTAAGGGTTTTTTGGAGCTTGCTAAGGGATTCGAATTTCATGATGTCAAGCTTGGAGATCTTAAAAAGGTTTCGTATAATTGAAAGATGCCTATCGATTCTAAGGTAGATGTTCATGATCAGCTTAATCGATTAAATTGCTGCTTCACATCATAACCGACGAACAACATCAGAAGTTACAAAGACTTATGTTTTGATTGTTTGACGTACCTGAGTAAGTTGTAAACAAAACAAAAAAATAGTTAGAAAACTAAGTTTAGTTTCGTTCAAGCTCAATTCAGCTTTTAAGGGTTCCTTTATAAACTCGATTCTAACCTAACCTCACTTGTTTTCCATTATAATCATCGTCAAACGAAACAGTCTGACCATATTGCATAACCTCACTTTTACAAAATACGATAGTCTTTCCAGATATCCAAAATCCTTGATAAAAAAAACCCTTTAAGGTCGTTTAAAGACGTCTTAAATCGTTGACTGTACGATGCCTTACAGTCATGATAATCAGACTTCTTGTGTCCATATGTCCATAAGAACAAGAACTTTCTGCTGTAGTTGTTTGATTGTTCGGCACTGTAGGGAAGGCAAGCTTAAAATGGGAAGTCGGTGGAAGAAACGGCACCCTCCATCCTCAGCCCCATCATGCACCCCGGTGTGGTTGATCAACAGGAAATGAATTATTGGAATTTTATTTGAAAATCATTCAGCAAAATGCGTCCCGAAAGGTTCGTTCGTTTTATTTTTTGCTTTTCGTTTGTTGCTTCATCTGTGTTTCCCTCTGTTTGCGATTTGTACGGTGTGCACCGTTGCGCATTGCCTACCGAGCAAGGGCGCATACAATTCGCACCGAAGAGCGACGGGTTTTTGGGGTGGGCCGGGACCGACGAGGTGTATCGATCAATCAGAATTGTTTCGAGTTTTCGATTTCGATACGGTGTGTACGGTACGGTACAAAATAAAAGTTACCGCTCTGCCCGCGGTACCGACGCCGGCCGGCCAGGGTTCGGTTCGGTGGTTGGGGATTTGCTTTCACGGCCTAAGCCGGCCCAGTGGTTTAGCTATGAGGCAGTAAACACGGTGTTCTGACAGGTGCGGGACGTGCGGGTTGGCAAACAAAAAGGGCAAAAATAACAATAAATGAAAGGTTTGGGCGGGTGTGGTAAGATGGGAAGGATGAGGGTGTGTGTGTCGATGAGAACTGGCTTTATGCAGGTGCACGTTTTTTGTTTGGGACGTAGGGTGTGGCGGAATGGGGACGAAAAACAAGCATGTCGAAGCGTAGCTGCATCGTTTCGTCCCTCAAGTAGGGAAGGGGAAGAAGGTGAGAGGGTGCGAGGGGACGAGGGGAGAAAGATGGAGATCGAGAAGGATCGTGGTGTGCAAGGACGGTGCTTCCTCCATCAACAAGTCCGTGTTCGAAACGGCAGCCTGTGACTAGCGCGTTGCAGAGATGCAGGCGCTGAATGCTCTGAAGGATAACTGCAGGCGACGGCGGGAGTCCGCTGTAGGTCACACATTTTGATCGATTCGTTTTTATACACAACGTCACTCACACACACACACACACACACACACACCTAGCATCGCTGCTCGCGATGAGTTTTGTGATTGGAACCCGTGGACTTGGTGTCGGGAACACGGAAAAGCTTTTTTGTCCATTTCCGTCGTACCGCCTGCATGTATGCACACCGCAATCGCTCATACCGTACGGAAGGAAGGCTCACCGCACCAACAAAAGTGCACCAGCGGCGAGGAAAGGAAGGAAGTGGCGATGGAGGAGAGTGGGAAGGGGGGGGCAAAAAAATCGAGCACGGTAAACGAATCGGGGAAACGTCACACAAGTTGACGTTTTGATAATAATGCCCACCGGACGGAAGCTTCCGTACTTCTAGTTCTTCGGGCCGCGAGAGAAGGAGAGATTTGATTTCTTTCTTTTTTTCCTGAAGTTGTGATTCGGTGCACTTGCCAAAAACCCTTCCCAAGCACCGGGCCGGAAATTACTGTCAATTGTGTATCAGACAGAGGACGCGAAGTTGCCGCGACTTTCCTTTACACACTGCTTTGGTGACTTTCGTGGTAACGGTGTGGGCCGGCTCGTTATGCGGTTTTTTGGGGGAGGGGAGACTTTGTTGAC
Organism: Anopheles maculatus; assembly: GCA_002091835.1. NCBI lineage: Eukaryota > Metazoa > Arthropoda > Insecta > Diptera > Culicidae > Anopheles > Anopheles maculatus. Next base: position 21,588 of record KZ063777.1, on the reverse strand, counting down.
CCACTTCCGCCGAGCGAGAAATGAAAACTGGGTCCCATGGTTGGGGTGTGCGGCAATGTAAATTGCGTTTGGCAAGCACTTTCGTATCCGTCACTGTCGATGAAAGGTCGGTGTTCGATTTTTTAGCACTCAAGAGTTGGTGATATGTGTTTGAGGATGACGCGTACTGCATTGGAAGGGTTGAAGTCGTTTCACCTAAGGGGGTGCGTTGAAAAATAGCGTGAAGTTTAGAAGATTACTTAGAAGCTTCACTTTTTGTCTTATGAATTGCATATATTTGGGCGCTATACTGTCCTCTCTACAGAGCGCAGAGGTCTGATGACTTTTGTTGCGCTTTCTTTGGCAAAGTATGCTCATGTTGCGAGTACTCTAGCAATCAATACAAATGATCATTCTGGCTCTACAAAATTTATATCTGCTCATACAGCTACAGCTTCATCAACCACTCTGACAAAATAGTGTCTGTTTGTGCTGTCAGCCCTACGAGCGATGAGTGTGTTTGTTTTCGTTTAATTGGCGTGTGACTCGAAAAGGTCTCTCGTTGAGGATTTATTTGTCGCTATGCGATAAACGCAACAAGGCACCAGGTACCGACGAAATAGTAGCCGAGCTGATCAAAAACGGAGGTGCAGCAGTCGAACAGGAAATTCATCAAATCATTACTGAGGTATGGGATAGCGAGTCGATACCTTGGCCTTGATTGGAATCTCGGCATCATCTACCCCATGTACAAGAAGGGAGATAGGCTAGAGCGCAGCAATTACAGGGGTATTACGGTGTTGAATATCACCTACAAGATTTTCTTCCTAATAATTCAAGACAGACTTGTCCCATTCGTTGAAGAGATAGTTGGAAACTATCAAAGAGGATTCCGAAACGGAAAATCAACCACTGACCAGATATTCACCATGCGGCAAATCTTGGAGAAGATGGCGGAGCAGCAGCTACACTCCTATCATCTCTTCATTGATTTTGAAGCCGCATACGATAGCATAGCCAGGGTAAAACTATACAACGCAATGACCTCATTTGGAATCCCGGCCAAGTTTACCAGGCTTGTACGTATGACAATGACCAACATCACATGCCAGGTGAAGGTGGATGGAAAACTCTCAGGGCCCCTTTTCTACCACCAAGGGTCTGCGCCAGGGAGACGGGCTTGCCTGCCTCCTATTTAATCTGGCGCTAGAGAGGGCCATCCGAGACTCGGAGGTGGAGACTTCGGGAACCATCTTCTATAAGTCATAGACATAGACATCATTGGTTTGAGGCTCTCCTATGTAGCAGAAGCTTACCAAAGGATCGAGCATGCGGCACTGAACCTCGGGTTGGAGATCAACGAGGCAAAAACCAAAATGATGGTGGCACCACCAGCGGCCCTGCTAACAAACACTGATCTACGCAGGGGTGATGTACAGATAGGTGATCGCACCTTCGAAGTCGTCCAAAACTTCACCTATCTGGGGTCAAAAGTCAGCACCGATAACAACATAGAAGTTGAATTGCGCGCAAGGGTGCTGGCTGCCAACCGGTCATACTACAGTCTGAGGAAACTTCTCCACTCAAAATACCTGTCGCGACGGACGAAGCTGGGACTGTACAGAACCTTTATAGTTCCAGTACTCACGTACGCCTCTGAGACATGGAGTTTGTCCAAAACTGACGAAACCCTCTTAGCCGCGTTCGAGAGGAAGATGCTCAGAAGGATTGTTGGGCCCCGTATGTGTGGAAGGACTATGGAGGAGCCGCTACAATTAAGAGCTCTATGAGCTGTACGATGATCTCACCATCGTTGCAGTGAATTAGGCTCGCCAGGCTCCGGTGGGCTGGTCATGTCATGAGAATGGCGCCGGACGACACAGCCCGTAAAGTCCTTTTAGGCCGTCCACATGGACAGAGGAGGCGTGGTAGGCCCAAACTGAGATGGCGTTGATGCGTCCGCCAGAACGGGCGGGATACTCGATTGGCAGACGACGGCGCTAGACCGTGAGCGGTATCGAGGATTGTTGCAGCAGGCCAGGACCGCGAAGCGGTTGTAGCGCCTGATAAGTAAGTAAGTAAGTATGCGATAAACGCCTAACAGTATGCAAAACACAGCACTTATTGCTAGAGTTTGTTTACATTTTTTGAGCATCAGTATTTGATGAAGTATGAAGAGCATCACTTCAACCACAAAATGTCAAAATACATACAAAAAATAGTTCCTGTCGTTACAGATTTTAAGCATAGATGAAAAACTGTCTAAATTTATGCAATTCATGTCTAAAATAATCTTGTAACATACTTTACTTTACCTGTCATATGGTGAATCCAATCATTAAAATGATAGTTACTGGATCGATTGGACGGAGACGATAGTGGCGTCGATCTTTCATTCTATAGGTTCGGATATTGATTCCCATCCGTACCAAGGACTTACCTAGTTGTGGGTTTAATCAAATAAAGGATGCCAAAACAGTGTGCAGACCCTTAGAACTTGTAATAACAGACCCTTTTATGGTTTTACTGTAAAAAAAGGAAAAAAGTAAGAAGAGGTAGAAATAGATCATTTGAACTAAATACGATTAATGCTTCTCATATGAGCCTCATAAGAGATAAGGAAAGTGTTATTGTTTTGCTGATTGCATAAAATCAGGATTCTCACATAATTATTAAAGTAGATGTATGAAAATAGCAATGCCTAATTAATTAAAAAGTCTATCTACTCGATAACTTTCTTTAAAAAGGCATACAATGATTCCTATGACGCTATCGAGATGGGTTCGTTCCATAGGTTAGCATACATTTAGGCGCAAAAGTATTCAATCCCGCCTGCTAGCACGTACGTTCCGCTAACAAACTATCTATTGACAGCAAACGATCCTTGTGCGGTATCTTGCACTTGCCACGAGTGGTAACCCTAGCACATTGCTCTTGCACTTAACAGAAGTGATCGGTGTGGTAACACCAACTTCAGCAGTGGCTCGTGCGGCGTGTATCGGGTGTGCATTATTCATTTGATTGATTGCTAATCACGTCTTCCGGCTAGCTAACACGCGATCGACCGGTGTAAGTGCACACCGGTGAGCACTATTCCCCCCTATTGATACATCGATAATTGGTGGTACTCACGGCAAAACCCGCAAACTAAGCTGCGTATGAATGGACCCGAACTGGGGGGGATCCCCATCCTCAAGACCCGATTGTTTAAAGTGTGTGTGTGTGTGTACCGCAATCCCAATCTCCAACCGTCGGTCCCTAACGCGTTACGTGCTTTTGTTGCTCTCGTGTGATTTTAGGTAGAGTGTGCTGCCCACATCTTCGACCTGTACCGGCACTCGACGGTGGCGCTGGCAGACGAGAACTATCCCCAGGTGCGCGTGCTCTCCAACAGCGATAATGGTGTACACTTTTCCTTCATGAGCGACAAGGACGAAGGTAAGCCCCGGCTGGTACCATCATCCATCATCGAGGTTGTTATTATTATCCTTTAGCGCCCTGTAACAACATGTAAGCGTGCGGCTGGCTGCGTGTGCATCGGTGGAAGGCTTTCGTGGCTTGAGCCGTCTGCCTGGCCGGATGCTGGCAGGTCTCAGCTGACAAATTCCCACCGGCTTTGCTGGAAGGAACGGTACGGTACGCACCGGTCGGTACCTAACGGAGCTGGGATCCCGGGGCATGAGTGTTTGGAGACGGGCAGGTGGTCTGTGTTTCGGTACGGCCGCAGGTGCAGTGTAATCTAACCCGTCCTTTCGGGGCCCAAAATCGATGCTGCCGGAAATCTCATCAATGTCCACCGTTTATCTCATTAGCATTGAAAGTGGTTCGCCAAGTTGGATCAATATTTGCTACGGTGATGTGTTCTAATATTTTCTGTATCTTTCCGGTATTCTCTGTGCTTTGGCAGCACCATCTTCGGCCTCCGCGTCTCGATCGATGCTGGCAGTCGTTCGGCCGGACACTTTGATGCGGCTGCTTGATGCTGCCGGTGGCTGGCTGTTTGGGACACTGGCGCAGAAGACGGCAAACGATGACGGTGACTCGATAGCGGTTGTGGACACTGGACAAACGGCCGGTACTGCTGTTGGGCGTTGGCTGGATCGGCTTACCGTGGCGATTCTTTTAGGCTGAACATCAGTTGGACGTAGCAAATGGCGGTACCTGCAAGTTTATGCTTGCAACCGGTAAACCTCCCGTACTATACTTCTTCATCTTCTGCGTCCCGCCAGTACACAACAGACTCATTCCAAAGTTTGCCAACGAATTGCTAAACGAATTTATTCGCGCACCCACCGCTTGGGCTTGGTTGTGCAACAGTGTATAATTGCTAAGTGTAGACTAGTAGGATGTGCCACTGCTCCCTGACACGATACTCTCCCCGTTCTCCTCTTACCGAAACCTTTTGCCACCTACCCTTTTAAATCCACCAGAAATGACCAGAAACCTGCAGCACGGTGGTACAAAGTGATTCCCGAACTACCGGCTAGTTAAATAGTTACCAATGCTCCTGTCGCACGTGAAAGCACGTGAAAGTGAACCGTTTGCCGACGCGCTTGCACGGTTCCGACTGCAGACGCTCGTCCTGTACGTGTGGCTGTAGCGTACTGTACAACTATCACGCTATCGGTTGGCTGGGTTGTGTGATTCATGTTCGACGTTCTTGCTCGCTCGAAGCAATTAGTTCCGGAACAGGGATGATTTTTCGTCCGAACCCGTCTCCCGCTCTTGCTCTCCCTCACCCACCCTGTCCAGTGTGACACAGTGAAACGCTTCGAAGGTAAAATATTAAATGGAGCGATAAAACGGCACCGTACACCACTCCGCAATAGGGACAAACCATACGAGTACGAAGAAGCATAAATTAAATTCATATATTGGCCGCTTTCTTCAATCCCCTCCCACTGCTACCTTTCCCCCACCCATCCCATCGTCTTTTCCCTGCTGTTTCCAATTTCCACCCCCCCCGCACGGCTGAGAGCTGAGTGTGTTGGATTTGTTGTGCTGGTGGCAATTGTATGACCGGGTGTGTGTGTTTGTGTGTATGATTTAGAGTGTGTCTGTGTGCGTGTGTGGTGGGGTACAACACACGCACGTACCGTGTTAGATGAAGTGTCCCTTGTTTGGGTCATGTTGTAATTTAAATAACGTTAGCAAATTGCAACTATATCGCTCGCCCGTTCACTCGTTCTCTCGCTCTAAGGGAGGGTTTTTGGGTGCTGCATTGTATAAAGCGGATGTATCCTAACATGATTTTTCACCTCATCCCTCCATACTCCCCCACCCGCCCCCTCCTCTTCCTACTCGCCCTCTTGCACAGAGAAAAATGAAGTTAAAATTGAGCAACGAAGATCTGAAGGCGATCCGGTACGGTGTGTGACACTTAAAACCATTTCATTCCAGTGCAGCCTGCTTTGTTGGGGTCGTTTTGTTTGGATGCTGTTGCATTTTCTTGCATTTTATTACAAGCGTACGCGCGGTAAGATCACACTATATGAATCGCAGTGAAAAGAGCTTATAAACATGAAAGCATCGTTGATGTGAATTGCATACTTTTGGGCTGTAAGAAAAGGGCACAAGGTTTGGTTTGGTGCGCCTGAAGGTATGCAAGAGGCGCTTAGAGATTTTACACCTCAACCCACCTTTCGCTCCCAGCTTTCCCTCCCCAAACGAGTAAAAAGATAGGGAAAACGTAGCCCATGGGATGGGAAAAAACGGCTCCGGAGTTGGAACCGGAGCTGACTCTACACGCACGGCACCACGACCGGTTTCGGCCCTTGATTTGGACTCGATTTCAGAGGGGGCCGTAGCGGAGTCAGCTTCAGATTGGATAAAAGACTTTCCGTCACATTGTGCTAAACGCCTGACAATATGCAATACGCAGCACATGTCACAAAGGTTTGCACAATGTGCTTTCGGTGTGGTTAAAAATGGTTGGAAATACTAAACTTTCATTTTAATCACCTTTACCCCATCATGAACTGTTCGTTTAACATCAGGGAGTGATTTACCCATTCTCGGTAAGTTGGTGGGCGATTCTCGTTGGACTAGTGTTGTGTCATGAGCAACAGAGCAACCCTATTCGCTCAGCTCAGTGAAGTGAGCAAAGGAGCGTGAGCAACGTGCTATCAATCAGGTTGCTCCTTTGCTCATAGTTGCTCGTGCGCTCGAGCAACCAAGAGCGCACGAGTAACGATGAGCGCAGGAGCACCGACGATAGCAAAAGAGTAACAACGAGTAACAAGGAGCGCAGGAGCAACCTACGGAGCAACGGAGGTAGGAGCGTGTACGGTGACGACACCGAAGCTTCAAACAGTAAGATTGATTGTCCTGTTCGATTATGGTTGCTCGTGGTTGCTCCGTAGGTTGCTCTTAGTTGCTCCTGCGCTCCTTGTTGCTCGTCGTTGCTCGTGGTTGATCGTGCGCTCTTGGTTGCTCGTGCGCTCTTGGTTGCTCGAACGCACGAGCAACTATGAGCAAAAGAGCAGCCGCTCAGCTCACTTAAAAGAGCGCATTCACACAACACTACGTTGGACTTAAAACACAGGAAACATTGTCCCGGACATAAACGATACGTACCATTTGTGAAACATTTGTTCAAATGCGTATTTGTGTTCAGTTTTCCATATTCTATCCGGTATTTAGGAATCGATTTTTATTGAACCTATTTTTTAACCACACGAAAAACACACTGTGCTACTCACTTGACAGCGGAAAATATTTTCCCGAGCGAAATTGGATGCCGTTTCGGAGTGTCCATCACTAGCGCAAAACCTTTCCCGATTCCGTATTGCATAACTTCAGGCTCAATCAACCAAAGCGCACCTTTTGAAAGGTTTAGTTTGGTAATTTTTATTGTTAATCATTTCTATTAAGCAAGTTGTGAATGGTTTTTTCGAAAATGGTTGTCGCTCGTTTTATGTGTCACACGCGGTAGTAGTGGTAGTGAATAAGAATTAAATTTAATAAAACAAAAAAAAAACAAAACCCAAAATAACGCAAGTAACGATGAGTGAGGTGTAGAAGCGGAAGCAATGTAATATGAAGTGTGTGTGCGAGAGAGAATCCAAAGGATTCGGTACGTATGTAGGTAGGAGTGAGAATGGGCCGAAGCACATTAGCAAAGGGAGAAGTGAATTAATGGTAAATACATTTACGTGTAAAAATAAAAGCCCACAAGCACACACACACACACACGCACGCACACACATGTATCCATTTAGAAGAATTAGTCCCCCTCTCCGCCCCCTTTTTCTCCTTGTCCAGCCTTGAATTCGTCCCTCACCATCATGCACACGTCACACGAGACGGACTAGTGCGCGCGTTTGAATGTGTGTGCGGGTGTGCGCGTGTGGAGGGTTAGTGTTATCCGAAGAGAAACCAAAACAACTACAAATAAAAATCGAGCCATGATAAGGCTATTATGTTTTTTAACAAAACAAAACAAGCATCAAGTAGAACGTTTGTTGGTATTGAAAGAATCTAAAGACGCGTTACAGCGTATGGGTAAGTTTTGCTAGCATTTCTTCACCTTTTTACGTTGTTTGCCTGTGCGGAGCAAGTTCGACGACAGTTACTGACAAGCGTTGGACACTAGAAGTGCATTTTAACGCCCGAAGAACGACGAAATGGAGTTCAGAGACAACGCTCCAGTTATTCCGTGCCTGTTGTCCGTACAGGGAGACGGAAACGAATTCCAAATGACAGCAAATGGACATCCGGCAATATCGAAATCAATGAAATTCTCACCAATACCGATGGTAAGGCGAAGTGTATCCGTTTCTGCTTGGTGCGTCAGTTATTGCGGTCCGTTTCGTTTAGCATTTTTGGGAGAAAATAACATATCTCAGCGTCATCGACTGTTTGGGAGCTGCGGGTTCCTTCTCAAGGCGCAACTGTGTATGTGTGCGGAGGCGTATTTGTTCAACCGTACAATCGCTACAAAAAAACGGTAAGAAAGGCGTCACCCGGAACGACAGCGGGCTTACGATGGCCCGAGGTGTTCGTGTTGCCAATGCTGCCAAAGATCTATCGGTTTGGTGAGTAAATTTATGTAGGGTCGGCAGTGTTTCTTGAGCCGGCTTGCGAACAGCAACCCGTACGTCACGGGCGTGATTTGAAGAGCGCGGGACGCGCCTGCATGCGAGCGTAAATTTATTCCATAACCCAAAATGTCATAGTCCGGTCCGGCAATCCATCAGGACGGAGTTCCGTGACCTGACCGCCGTAGATGCCGTCACCGACAATGACTTCACTTCGCACAGGCACGCCGCAAAATGTCATCTTTTGCGGTTTTGGCGAAGAAATTGTGATGAAGCGTGTGCAGCGTAGCGTTACCAGTTGACGGTTCGAACGTCCGCACGGCCACACAAACAAAGAAGCGGTGAGGGTGAGAATATACGAAGAGGTGAGATCCAGTTTGGTGGCGATTGTGGTGTTTGGAATCTTGCGTATCCCCGTACTCCGAAATTTCGATAAAGCCAGGGTCAGGTGCCGTGTGGCCTGTTGCGCGCCGCCTTTTAACTTCTCCAAAAAGTCCCATTGTCAGCCGGAGATTCCGAGAAGTAACTGACACTCAGACCCGATCGTTCGCCTCCAAAAAAACCCGTCCCGGCGGGTAAAACTTTCTAAATCAAATTTACGGGGTGACATTTAACAAAAAAAAATACACCAGAGTATCAACGCCAGCTAGTTTGATGTTTGTCAGTGCCGTCTGGTGAAAAGTTTGCCCGAGAAACAGTGTCCAACCAGTGCAGGAGTTTGCCGGGCGTCCGGGAATGTTGTCCAACGTTCCAATGGTGGGTGTCCGGGTGATATGTGTGTTTGAAGCGTAGTGAAAATTTGGATTATATATGCAAAGGCTCGGAGGGGAAGTTGAAGTTGGCACGGGGTAACCCAATCTTGCCCCCAAGGTTCTGTCGAGTTCCAGAGAGTGGGGAGGGCTCGTGTGTGGATCAGGATCCCTTTTTTGGGGCAGATAAATTTCCAATTCAGAGCATGCTGATACTAATCCTCGAAATTGGTTTCCATCCGAAGATCTACACCGGACCATCCGGAATGGTGCAGGTTCTTTTTGCTGATGCCCACCAGAAGAAATAGAAGCCCTTTCTCCCTCGCCAAAACAAAGCAAGACAAAGAAAGAGATAAGAAGAAAAAATCGCTTCTCAATTCGTGCACACGCTCTCGAGGGTTCGGTAGTTTAGGGCGAGTGAATATGGATGCCGAAATAGGAGTCCCTGGCACTCCGTGCACGGGCATCAGAGCACCATGCAGTGGTGGCTGGGTAGTGTGACGGGCTGCCGATGCCGAACAATGACTTTGCGACGACCCTTCTCAAGCTCGACCGGCTAAGCTGATGTGGAACCGGAGTTTGGAATATTCATCATCATCTCTGGGTGGGCCCTGGCCCGGCATACGGTCGCTGTCTTGGGTGCTGCTGCTTAAGGAAGTTCGCTGCGCACCATTTAGCCAGCAAAGCCTGGGAAACCGGGCGAAGCCATATCGATGGTTCCAGTCCACTGCACACACACACACACATACACGCACGTACACAACATCCGGCTCAGATCGATTAGGTGCTAATCGGGCAGGAAGTGTTATGTAGGATGGTTTGTTTTGGGTGGGGGCGGGAGAGCAAAACCTAAAAGTAAAACAACGGCAAACAGTAACAGCCACCAGATGGCGCTGTCAGGGCAAACAGCAACATACAGTTTGCAAATCTGCATCCCATTGCTGATGGCGGTACGGTTTGACGTGAGCACACACACACACACTCACACACACCATGTCAGCAGATTGTCAACAGCAGCTGGTTGCAGGATATAATTCATTGCGGTCTTGTGGCCGGATACTGGCAACTTGCAGGTTGCAGTATGGGCCTGCCTGTCTGCAACAACTTTGGGATTTACCGTACCCACCGATGCCTGCACAACACACACACACACACAATCCCCACAAATGGTAAATAATTGTTTTGTTTTTGAGCACACAACACAAACAAACCCGTTTCAATTAAATCGTCTCGCACAAATAAATAACGTTGTTTTGTAACGAATATTGCATAAAGTAAGGCGCGGTGTGTGAAGCCGCAACAGAACAAAACGGAATGCTTAGCAGTTTGGGGGCATTTTTTCCTTTTCCTTCAAAGTATCGCTTACAGGGTTTCCCAGTGCATAGCGCAAGCGTTAAAATAGCCTGAACTGTGCAGCATTCGAGATGCATAACGCAGACTTGCGCCCCTTGCTACCGTTTTCGTCGGGAGCTACCAAGCTGGATTTGTTGGAGGGATATCCACTACCGATCAAATCTTCACTCTACGGCAGATCCTCCAGAAGTGCCGGGAGCACCAGATCCCCACGCACCACCGCACCACGCACCACCGACTTCAAGGCAGCCTACGACACCATAGATCGTACTGAGCTATGGAACATCATGCGGCAGTACGGTTTACCTGCGAAACTGGTACGGCTGTTGAGGGCTACAATGGACGGTGTGCAGTGCAAGGTGAGAGTGTCGAACATGCTGTCGGAATCGTTCGAATCTCATTGGGGACTGAGGCAAGGGGACGAACTCTCCTGTTTGCTGTTCAACATCGCTCTGGAAGGTGTCATGCGAAGCGCGGGCTTCAACATCCGGGGCACGATTTTCACCCGGTCTCTCCAATTCCCGACTAAAATGATAGGCCGATAGGATTGGCCCGGTGGTGATGCGACAGCGGCGCCGGTCTTCACACGGCAGGACCGGGGTTCGAATCCCGGCGGACCGCCTCCCCGTACGCAGGACTGACTATCCAGCTACGGGTATAACTAAGTCACAGAAAGCTAGCAATTGCTAGCAGGCCAAGACCTACCGAGGTTGTAGTGCCAGAGAAGAAGAAGAAGAAGATAGGATTGGAATGAGGATCAATGCGACGAAGACAAAGTACCTGCTTTCCAAAGAGGACAAAGAGGAGTGCTACCTTGGCACGATCGTAACTTCGGATAACAACGTAAGCAGCGAAATCCAAAGGCACATTGATCATTGGAATCGTGCCTACTACGGGCTCCACAAACACCTGAAATCCAGAAGACTCCAACAACGCACGAAATGCGCCATATATCGCACTCTGATACGGCCGGTAGTTCTCTACGGGCACGAGTCCTGGACTATGCTGACGGAGGACGCCAATGCATCTTTGGCGGTGTGTGCGAGCAGGGCGTGTGGAGAAGGATAATGAACCACGAGCTAGCTGAGCTGTTTGACGATGCAGACATCCTGACGGTTGCCAAAGCCGGAAGGATACGCTGGTTGGATCACGTGATGAGGATGCCGGACTCATGCCCTGCCAGAAAAGTGCTCGTCAGCGACCCGTTCGGCACGAGGCGTAGAGGAGCCCAGCGAGCTCGTTGGCTGGATCAAGTGGAGTCTAACCTGAGGGATATCGGATGCAGCCGGGGATGGAGGAGTGCAGCCATGGACCGAGTTTCCCGGAAACGGATTGGACACCAGACCATGTCTATTAGACGTGCTCCCTAGGAGCTGGCCACGAAAGAAGAAGAAAGAAGAAGAACGCAGATTATCTACGCAGATTCAATAGTGCTATCGGTCAACGTAATGTTTACGAAACGAAGGTGACTTAAAGACTCGAGAAGGCTCCCTGTTTGCAAACATTTGTTCCTCACTATGCAATATACGCCAGAATGTATGCAAAGCACAGCACAACTTGCACAGTCCTACGTCCAACAAAATCCTACGTAGTGATGTCTTTAGCAAACCCTGCATTATGTCTAGAAACAAATGCAAACTTTTTGGTCCCTGATTGCAGTGCGGGCTGCTAAAAATCAATGCTTTTCACCGTACCTAGGTAAGCGTGAGCTAGTCAATAATCTCGCTAATCCACGGCAATCTATCTCGCGCAGACCAGACTTCTGGAGAGTACTAGCGTCTGGCGCGTTTACGAATTCTTCCACCGGCGTGATGAAGTACACCCTGATTAATGGAGCACCGGTACGGGTCCGTCACCTCGTCAAAATCGGTACCGAATATAGGAGGGCTTTGTTTGTGAGCGTTGAGCTCCAGGAATAGCTAAACTACGGAGGTGGCGTATATTATCGAATAGTCGAAGTAGAGGGCCACGCAAAAAAAAAAAACAAGAAGGCGGCTAAGCTATTATCGCGCGGTTTCACTTAACTTCCGCCCACCAATTTTCTGCCCGTAGCACAATTACACCACCACCAGGCCAGCAGAAGGCGTGTGAAGTGAAGGAAAAGATTAATTTGGTTAGTAGTGGACGACCGGGAGGACGTCCCGACGCGTTGAAGGCTCGATTTTGTTGTTTGCTGGGAGAACGTTCGGGTTTGCCAGAGATTAGTCTGATTGGAAATTAATCAGTGAGGGCTCCTCACGGTTCACCGTACGCCCCAACCATTCCATCAGCTTCGTGACCATCAATCATTGTAGCGCTGGCCCGATTCATCCTGCCATCCGTTCGGAGCAGCTGGTGGCAAAAGGCTAGAGAATTCATTTATTTAGTACGTTCCGCTTTATTGGACCGAACGCACACGAACCCGGCAGTGCTACGCGTGGGGTTTGCACGGACACTAGCCACAGACAAGGTGAATTATATTTCGCTTTGTTTTGTTGCGCACGGGTAATGAAAGGTAGGACTTTCCACCATTACTTCCCACCGGTACACTTCGGACGGTTTAAGGAAAGCGAGCAAAGAAACAAAAACAACAAAAAAAACGCCCAAGGGTGAAACTGAGCCAAGGCAGGGCGCAAAAGGTGAGTCCATCCCATACCTTCCGCATCCGTATGAAATCGTCCAAACGCTTCAAAACCCTTGCTGGGGCCATAAATCTTAATGCTTAGATGAGCAGTAATTTAATTTGGCTCGTTTTTTATCAACTCGAACCACCCTCCGGGGATCAACCAGGGCCGGGGTGTGGCCTCCGCATCCCTAAAAAACCGGTGGCGCCGGTGGATGCCGGATCTACGTATTACGTATTGCGGTACGCACGATACAATTTCTACTGAGCTGGCCCTTTTTTTTTTTTTGCTCGTTGTTCGGTTGTTTCTCGTTGCTGGTTCCTGCAACTGCCTAATATTAATTTGATATAGCGTTGTGTTTCATTTCTTGGGATGGATTTACTTTCGCAGCAGGGTTTGGTGTGGCAGGAGGTCGGTCGTGGATATTCAGGATATATCCTCCCGAAACGTACGTACACACGGTAGTACGCGGTAGTGTAGTTCCGGGAAATTCTCCAAGGGCTAGACATTGGGCGTAGGAAAGGCGTCCCGTACCGATTGTTTCGACTTGATGTGATGCCATTACTCGCGCGTAACATTTCTCCACTTGAGATTTATTTTCTCCCCACCGTTTCTCGCACGGAGGAGGCAATCCGTTAAGTGTGGCTTCTGGGAGCCGTTCATTTTCGGCAGGCCTGCCGAACATGTTTGGCCCCGAGTTTTAACATCCTAACCGAAAAATAAGCAATATTTTTCGATTTCACGCCAACCAAAGTGAAATGTACGAACCACGCAGCAATAAACAATTATTACCCGTGCCTGTTTCGCACGACCATTCAGCCGGGAACTTCCCGTAAAGGTTATTTCTTTTTTTGGTTGTTTTTTTTTTATTCTTCTTCCGTTTGGGCTAAGACTTCTCACCACCGGCGAAAATGGTTTTCCGGGCGAAATAAAACGAAAATAAATGACGCCCAATGTGATTTGACTCGCGGGAATGCATTTTGCAATGAGTAGTTATAGCGGTTGGGCCGGTACGGGCAGTGTTACAGCGCTTGCTTTGGTCTTTGGTGTAGCACGCCCTGGTACGTCCAACTTTTAAGTGAAGGTTTGGGTAAGAGCGTGCAACTTGCCGGTGCTCGGGTGTGCTCACTTTCACAAACACTAGAATTACAAGCTTTAACTCTGTTGAGAGAATGTGTAATGGAGCTTTGGACGGAATAGACCAGGGTTAAGGTAACTAGAGTAAGAGATTTAACGGAGAAACTTGCTTTGAGAGAAGCGTTGTAAGCTCTTTTTCATCATTAAAAAAACCCTCTATTATGTTGATGTTAAGTTGGAATAAATAAACATTTGAAATCTTTACTATATACCAGTTCTGGGCGCTGGTTCAAGTACAAAACCTAAGGAATTAGACCAAAAGGTTTCGTAGACTTTTAAGTCATCAGTTAAGTGTGCTTGAATTACCACTCGGCGGGAAATACTTTTCATCTCCTAGTCTTTTCTTTTCCTCTAAGCGTACTTAGAGTGAAGCATGTCGTAGAGACGCGCCCACGTCATCAATTCTATTCCACGAAGTTCGATCCAAAAGGAGTCTGGATATCTGGATCTCCTTCTCCGCACGCCCAGCTCGCGTACACCACCTAAAGATAGTCTCAAAAATACCGAGCTAATTGGTGTCCTCGGTCAGGCTAGTCCAAGACTCATACCGATACAGGCCGTATCTGTGTGGATGGAAGTCTTTGCCGTCAACAAGATTCTCTGCTTCTCGGTCAGGTGCTTTAACTTCATTGCATTGATTCTCAATCCAATAATCGAACACCGCCGCAGATGTTGAGAACAGGCTAAGATCGGTCTTCGCATAACTCCTACCAGAGCATCGTGTCCTGCACGCTGTCTATTGTGGTCCGCTGGAGTGGAGTGGAGCTATAGAACCAAAGAAAATAAGGCATAATTGTAGGATGACTAGAACCTTCCGTAACTTGTGAAGATGTTTGCTAAAAATTCTTGTTCGGAGATATACCTGATAGTTCGAATAAAATATTCAAATATAGTTCCTTGATTGCTTTGTCTATGGCATTTTTTAACCAACTGGAAAAGCTATCATATTTTGTCTGTAAACAAAATTATTGATGCTGTAAGGATATTGTAAGACTATCCTAAACTACTAGGTGGCTATAGACTTTATATGGAATAATCGGAAGTATTAGACTACATTTCTTAACTATATACACTTATATTTTCACTCAAATATTTAATATCAATGCAAACACAACGCTGATTGTCTATATAAGCAGTCAGATCCCTCTCGGATCCCGAATTCCTTTCGAATTAAAGAACTCTGTCGGATCAAGGATTTCCTTTCAATCCCGGATGCAGATTTGAAAGGTTTTATATCCAGATTTCGGATCTCCTGTTTTATATCCTGGATTCCTCCCATATCACATTAAACAGCTAGATCCCATAATCTGAGTTCCGGATCCCTAGAGGGTTCCTAGATTCGAGATCTGGGAGATCTGTCAACCGAAATTTGCGATCCCGAGACCTGGGACTCGAGAACTGGGATCCGAGGTCCAGGATGCGAGATTCGTGATTCTGATCTGATCCGAGATCTTGGATCCGAGAGATATCCGACACCCGAGTTCCGAAATCGGGGTTACGAGATCAAATCAAATTTTACTATTTAAAAATGTCATGTAACTAATAACTTTCGTTGTGTCGTCATTCATATGACTCTTAGACGAGTTGTTGAAGCTTCTTTGTGCGGAATTGATTGAATGCTTTCATCCTCAACTCATCCACACTCACTCGTGCAGTCAAACACAGGACGTCATTGATTGTTGACGGCAGCACAACCGTCAAACCCTGTCTGCCCGGCAACTTCCCCCACACGGGGCCTCATCATCTTCCCACCAAACAAAACCACAAATGGGTTGGTGGCGCCCTAAAACTATGCCACTTTGATCACATTTCGTGTTCGCCTGGTTTGTGCAAATGGCCGCTGTCGGGCGGACGCCTTGTGGTATCGCAACGAAATGGCGCCTCGGGCGGCCATACTGTGCCGTATTGAACCAGTATTAAACTATCCTTCTGCGACTGTGAGCGATGTGCTATGCTAATTTACTCCGCCCGAAGTTTCCCTTAACTTCACGGTCGATCGTGTGACTGTGCGTTAGGAGCAGCTTGTTTGCACGAACCGTCAAATTATCAAACCTTTCGGGATAGCGCACCGTACTGCTGGTTGTGCTAGCAAAATAGTTACACAGGGCTGTGTTTTTTTGGTTGCTGTTGCTGTTGCTACCCACGATCAATGGCAGGCGTATGATAAACTGGAGTGGAGCATAGCGCGAACGGTAGAAAACAAGTCTGTAAAGTTTGGCCCACCAAGTCCAGGGCATGGGCGTCGTCGTGGGGGACCCGGTTTGAACGTTATCGACACTCGTTTCGTGTCGAAGTTTTCGATGTGCCCAACAAAGCCTGAAGCAGGCAGTGAAGAAAATGGGGTGAACCTAATGAGACTGAAACTATTCAACTTTAGGTCGTCCGGCTGCTGCTCCCGGTCCCGATGCTGGAAAATATAACAAAACACTTAAAAAAGAAACAAAACCAACAAGCGGAAAAAAAAGAGAACCAAATCCTGAAACGAGTTTTCCGAGAAACGATCCCAGCTGAGAAGCGCAACAAAATCTCGGCAGCAACAACAGAAGGTAAAAAGGGAACATAAAACATAAAACAAAGAAAAGAAGGATCTTAAAACAGAAAAAAGAGAGAGAGGGAGATGGGTATAACAAAATGGAGAACAGAGGAGTTCAGGAGAAACAGAAAGTGGAGAAAATAATTCACCAGGTAAAAGCACAACAAACAAAAAACAACATTAAAACACACATATGTGAGAAACTTTTCCACTTTTCCACGTTTGCATGTAGAGTTAAGTGAGGTAAGGGTACGCGAAGGGCAGGAAGGGTTAGCGAAGGAGGGACTGTGGAAGAGGGTGTGATATTTTTCCATTCCGTCTCAATTGATGTAGCCCCGTGTAGTGGTGGACCCGGGTTTTTTGCGTTTGTTTTGTTAAGCGTATCAAGATGGCAGCAACGCCACAAACACACACACACTCAAAAGCTAACCCCAAAAACCGAAGGAACGAAAGCAACAAAACAAACCCAAAACATCCAACTCTCTCCACGGTCGAGCGAGGTTCGTTAAGATCTCCGTGTATGTGTGTGTGTGTGTGTGTGTGTGTATGTATTTTTATGTTCACCGCGTAACTTCAACTTCAAGCTTCGAGTTGTAATCTCCGGAACACCTACGGGAACTCCATTGGTGCCAGCACAGTCAGCAGCTTGTTCGGTGGGAAGTTGTCGCCGGTGGGCAAATAAAAATCGTAACGCTACACAACATTCCCACCGTGGCCTAGAGTTACGTCGAGAGCTTCGCCGAGTTCCGTTTATCGCTGCCATTATGCCGAATCGGATCGACTCCATTCTGCGAGGTTCCGCTGGTGATATTTTGGGTGCACGGGACGTCCGTGCTCCTGCTACCTGCCAACAGCGGTGTTGTTTAATCGATGGGACGGAACCGGATACTGCTGCCGTAGCAAGAACTCTTCGAGCAGTCGTGTTAAGCGCTGGTGAGGAATAAAAAAAAAACAAGTGCTGCAACTGCATCAGAAAGCCATTTATTTTCAGATCTCCTCTTAACCCAAGCTTGCTCCCAACACAACTGCCAGTGCAAGCGATAAAGGATGTCCACCTGTTTATGCAATGCCACATCTTTGTGCACCGGGCGCACTTTAGGCAGCACTGGATCCTGGTGCACCCTCAATTGCGATTATTATCCGGACGCCGTACGGAAGACGCAGACTGCTCAGTGCACGTCGGCGCGCGTAATCTGGCTGTGGTGGGGCGAACAGCGTTTGCCTGTGTGTTGTTTCGGTGGGCGAAACGCTCACTCACCACCGTACACTGGGTATCGGCACCGTCGATACTAAAAACCTCCGGATCCTTTCGTTTTCACGCAAAAAAAAAGCAAAAACCACACCATTCACGAACCGGGCGAGCTAATAATTGGAAACGGTTTGCCAACCGTGGAGCCTGACCGGGAGCAACATGTGCGGGTGTGTAACAGGGATTTCAAGCTTCTCCTATTTTTTTTCGTTTGATCGTTTTTGGGTTTTGTTTTAGGCAAGGGAGCTCAAGCGTTTGGTAAGTGAAAGCCCGGATCACGATTTCAATTAGTCTTGAAGTAGGTCCCGGATAGCTAGTAGGGCCCAGAAGCAGCGGTGTCACACGAAGTGGTCACACTTCGAGGATGGACCAACGTTGTAACGTTGAATAGATAAAGTAGATTCGGTGGAGGGGAAGGGATGAAGGAAAGAGAGGTGGGGCGGGTATGTGGAGAGGGTGAAAATGGTCTCGCAACGACTCTGCGCTACAGTGGCATCCGCCAATCTGAAAGGAAAGTTTTGTTTTAGTCTTACGGAGACATTTTTTGTGGTGCACGTTGCATAAGAAACATATTTGACTGAATGTAGCAAAGGATTGCATAACTTTGGGTGTATTTTATAAATTGAACCCAACAAGAGGCTTCTGCGTGAATATGCTGTTGAGGAGAGAGATTCACAGTTAGAGCTCCCGTTGTTCGGACGTACCTTAGAAATTCACGTACAATTACAAGGGAAGCTCCGTAAGGTATGCAATCCGCTAAACCTCTAAAACGTTTCCATCGAGCTCTAGAGCAACGTGGAGTGAAGTTCCTTCCGCTGCAAGTTTAGGGATGACTTTTATTAGACATTTAATAATCTGCTAAAAGCATTGAGCATCGTCATTTGGTCGTTTCTGGCCGTCCTCGAGCGACACTGCAGCTCTAGTGCCGGGCTCAAAAACTTTAAACTTTTCCTTGTTTTCGGCTACAGTTTTCAGCAAATCGTTCCTCTGGTCCCTGGAAAAAAAAACAAAACTTTTCCTCGGGCTAACACTTAAACCCAGCCTTTAATAGCACCATACCCTCTTCAGATGCGGTGCCGGCAAAAGGGCCAAGTCTCCGACAAGGATAGACTTTCGAAGACATTCATTCGGTAAGCTAAGAGCCCGATGGCGGACGGGGCGGGACACACGGAGTTCCCTGCCGGTGGGAGAATTTCATTAAACGTGTAGTCAGCCGTCCGCTGTTGAGGGTTAATACCGTGTCAGGTGCATTCCAGTGAAACGCGCTTTCCTATTGCTTTGCGGTGAGAAGATGGCACTGTTTGGTGGTGGCGCTGGTCTCCAACGGTTTGACACCTACGCAACTTTACGCTGTACGTGGGTGGATGTGAAGAATGGGCAGCCTTCGGTAAGGGTAGCCATAAATCGATCCAGCTATAGGGCAGAGTCTCACGAAGCGACACTTGAGAAAGTTGGAGAGATCATCGTAATTAAGGAAAGAAAGGCAAAGCACGGACAAAGAAGCAAACTGTCACACTTTTCGGGCAGCGTCCGTTGCCCCCCAAAACAACAGCGTTGCCGGGTTTTGGGGTCCGGCCGACCAAAAGCTTCCCATGCGGTACGGTGGTCTCCTTCGCAGCCGGTTGGCGAGCCTCGGGAGAAAGTATTTCACATTATCGGCAATTATCACTCAATTAGTGCTTGGGGCTTGAAATTATGAAACCTCACTGCCGTCCAAAGCTGGCTGTCGAGCGGGTCGGGCGGAGCATTGTGAAGGACGGGGTCTGGGCCTAGTGCCGGGTTCAAGTTTAGCTCGGCGTGCCTGGATGGTGGCATTCCTAATTAAAAACTTTTCGGGTCTTCGGGTGCTCTTCCGGGGTGCTCGAGGGGTCTCGCAGTTTTTGGTCTTGGTGGGTTTTTGCAACGTTGTTCGCCAGCGGTTTGGAACGATCGAGCCGGAAGGTGGTGTACGGGAAGGTGGGTGGAAGGTAACGGTTTTGAAAACTCGTACCGGTAAAGAAAGAATGAAGTGAAAATGACCTGCGGTCAGAAGGTGAACCTCGCCGCGTGTGCATGTTTTCTGCTGCGGACGGATTCGGTATGATAATCGGTAATTTCTTGAAGAAAGGAATTTTTAATCACGGCAGAAAAGGGATGTACCGTGGGTGAGTTACTTTTTAAAGGTAGCCTTTTTGTTGTTGTTGTTGCTGTTGTGCTAAATGGAGTCCTGATGCTGGTGTATAGAACGCAGTGGATGGAAGGAGTTGTGCGATTGTTAGCGAAAGAATATTTATGCTTGGCTTTGTGTTTACTTTATCTTTATACTTAACCGTTAATTGAGGGTACTGACGATAGTGTGGTCGGAACACTGAGCTCAAGGATAGTTCCAGGATAAAGTTTGAGCAATTCATTTTTGTAGCGTTAAGGACCAAGCAAGGAGCAACAGTGGAATAATCGTTAAAGTTGCCGGTAGCAAGGGGCGCAAGTCTGCGTTATGCATCTCGAATGCTGCACAGTTCAGGCTATTTTAACGCTTGCGCTATGCACTGGGAAACCCTGTAAGCGATACTTTGAAGGAAAAGGAAAAAATGCCCCCAAACTGCTAAGCATTCCGTTTTGTTCTGTTGCGGCTTCACACACCGCGCCTTACTTTATGCAATATTCGTTACAAAACAACGTTATTTATTTGTGCGAGACGATTTAATTGAAACGGGTTTGTTTGTGTTGTGTGCTCAAAAACAAAACAATTATTTACCATTTGTGGGGATTGTGTGTGTGTGTGTGTTGTGCAGGCATCGGTGGGTACGGTAAATCCCAAAGTTGTTGCAGACAGGCAGGCCCATACTGCAACCTGCAAGTTGCCAGTATCCGGCCACAAGACCGCAATGAATTATATCCTGCAACCAGCTGCTGTTGACAATCTGCTGACATGGTGTGTGTGAGTGTGTGTGTGTGTGCTCACGTCAAACCGTACCGCCATCAGCAATGGGATGCAGATTTGCAAACTGTATGTTGCTGTTTGCCCTGACAGCGCCATCTGGTGGCTGTTACTGTTTGCCGTTGTTTTACTTTTAGGTTTTGCTCTCCCGCCCCCACCCAAAACAAACCATCCTACATAACACTTCCTGCCCGATTAGCACCTAATCGATCTGAGCCGGATGTTGTGTACGTGCGTGTATGTGTGTGTGTGTGTGCAGTGGACTGGAACCATCGATATGGCTTCGCCCGGTTTCCCAGGCTTTGCTGGCTAAATGGTGCGCAGCGAACTTCCTTAAGCAGCAGCACCCAAGACAGCGACCGTATGCCGGGCCAGGGCCCACCCAGAGATGATGATGAATATTCCAAACTCCGGTTCCACATCAGCTTAGCCGGTCGAGCTTGAGAAGGGTCGTCGCAAAGTCATTGTTCGGCATCGGCAGCCCGTCACACTACCCAGCCACCACTGCATGGTGCTCTGATGCCCGTGCACGGAGTGCCAGGGACTCCTATTTCGGCATCCATATTCACTCGCCCTAAACTACCGAACCCTCGAGAGCGTGTGCACGAATTGAGAAGCGATTTTTTCTTCTTATCTCTTTCTTTGTCTTGCTTTGTTTTGGCGAGGGAGAAAGGGCTTCTATTTCTTCTGGTGGGCATCAGCAAAAAGAACCTGCACCATTCCGGATGGTCCGGTGTAGATCTTCGGATGGAAACCAATTTCGAGGATTAGTATCAGCATGCTCTGAATTGGAAATTTATCTGCCCCAAAAAAGGGATCCTGATCCACACACGAGCCCTCCCCACTCTCTGGAACTCGACAGAACCTTGGGGGCAAGATTGGGTTACCCCGTGCCAACTTCAACTTCCCCTCCGAGCCTTTGCATATATATTCTTAATTTTCACTACGCTTCAAACACACACACACACACACATATCACCCGGACACCCACCATTGGAACGTTGGACAACATTCCCGGACGCCCGGCAA
>KZ063776.1:7344-39364 GCA_002091835.1 Anopheles maculatus | reverse complement strand
CTAAATTTGTAGTACACATTTCTTCGCCAGGATGTGAAACATACTTTTTGTTTTTTTAGAGCTCTTTTGATATTGATTCTTTTCCATCCAATCAATCCTTTCGCTTTCCTTACGCTTCACTAAAGCCAAAGCTTTCGATTGATTTGTACCAGCTGGCTGTATTTTATCACAAAAAAAACAGAAACCCCGTTCCATTCCCTTGCCAAGAATGCCCTTTATGGTACCTTATATTTACGAAGAATTCTCATCATACTTGTTCACTTCAAACGAACAGCAAATGACATCCCCTGTTCAACCCCTTTTTTCACGGGAGCAGAACTTAGCAGCATGTTAGAAAGAAAAGATCCACACACAAAAAATGCCATACAACCGTGAATGTTCGGCTAGAATCTGGCACATTTCTTCGGCGACAGTAACCCTAACGGTAAGTGTCGTAAAAACAACGGAGACGAACCCGCCCAGTCGGCCAGTTGGTACAGCTATCTTGGTCCATACCTTCGGCAACTCATCCTTTTTTTGTTTGGGTAGTTTCACTTTTTCCCGTTTTATCGTCCTAGCCCGAAAGTCCCATCATCACCTACTGAAACGTTCTTAAAGAAACGTCATAGGATGAAACAATTCACACACACGCGCGCGCACGGGAATGACAGCGACGATGGCAGCGACTGATTGACTGAATGGTCAAAACCGAACGATTTTCGTGGGATTGACGGGAAATGCGTACCTACAGAAACCAAAACTTCATCAACGAAAAAAAAACGCCATTCCTTTGTTTTTACTTCATTGCGCGTTCCGTGTCCCCTAAATCGAGCTGAACAGGATGGCTGATCCTTGAATGGGATTTTATTTCGGGACAGGTTGTACGCCTTCGGGTTCCGTTTAGAATGAGCCGTTTGATTTTGGTTGTTTGTTTTGCTTTTTCTTTCCAACGGACATTTTACTCATTTTCATCTAAACGAATCATTCCGTCCCATCAAACCTGGTGCGTCTGTCCGTAAGGATCGTTGGGACATTTTGTGCCTGAGAACCACAACAGCTGGCAGCGAGCTTGGTGTTTTGGCCTCCAAATACGGTGGCCGTTGGAGGTGATTTTTCTGCGTTTTACTGTGGCCAGTTTCTTCCGGTAGCAAGATTTGATCCTTTTTGAAAGCGAGAGTCACAAACCGGCATCCCAGGGTTTAGGTTCGCTACTGAACCGTAACGAAGGAACGGCAGATTTCCGCTTTTTTTCAGTCCGGAGGCGTATCTGCCCAACTCCAAAGGAGTAAGCAAAGGATATTTGCCGGGAGCGTCAGACGGTTGGCGTTTATTTTTGGTTCTTGGTTGGGCCAGGCTTCGTGATTTTCATTTATGATAATCAACCCGAATCAGGATCAAACAACCGTTCGATATCGTGGGATCGCCGGTAGCACGACACGGATAGCAACGGGATTCGCGCTTCACAGCCAGTTCCTTCTGTCGCTCCCACGTGACAGGTGCACGGTTTCCGGAGCACGATTTATGATGGAAGCGATTAGTTTCGATGCTCGTCACTTGTCGGACAGTGATTGGAATAATAATGGTTGCGTTGCCAGAAGAGAATTTGCTGTACCATTGACGTAGTTCATTTGTTTGTTTGTTTGCGTCACGTCAACGCATCCTCACACCTGCGCTGGGAATGGTTCTCCAGTATGCGAGTGGCACGAGTTTGTGCTAAACGATGAACGTACTTCCTTTCTTTTTTATTGTCGAATTTCTTTTTTCCAATCACCCCTTTTCGCAATGTGCCCAACCCAACTGCCTAGTGAACCATCGTTCGGACCGTGTCCATCGTGGATGTGATTGAACCAGGGTAAATAACAACAACAAAACACGTACGCTCTTTCGCTCGTTAGGATTCAGTTCAAGTGGCAGCTTGGCATGCTATGAATGGGTTCCGGACATTCAATCCGGTCCATCCACTCACCTAGGTTAGTACCTTCAATAACCGGGCCCGATTATGATCGCTGTATTGAACGAGGACGATACAATTATTGACGCATCAAGTCTTCGCTTACCTTTGGGGCGTTTGCTTTCGGTGGTGTATGCAATTTAAATGGACGCTCGTTTAGTGGGCGCTTAGTGGTTTGCAAATCGACTTTTCGAAAGGTTTTTGACGTGGAATCATCGTCCGTACGTAGTGCGTTAGTAAACGGTGCACAATAAACAAGAGTTCTCTTAATTGATCGATTGTTAACAATATGGCTTGATCGAATGACTGTCACTAGGTGTTCCACTGGCAAAGAATATGGTGAACACAGTAAAACACATATCCGCACTGTTAACATTTAAGCTATTATATTTCACTGTCAGATGTTGTATTACACTTAAATGTTTTAAAGTTAACATTCAAAGAAACAAAATCTGGAGAATAAAAATCGCTTCAGGAAGTAGTTGCAACGAAAATGGAAAAGGTTTTTCATATTTAGTTTTTAAGACTATTTAGGTTTTTCCAGCGGCGGCTCGGTGGATAGGGGTGCAAGTCTCATCTTTCCCGTTCCCCCAATAGTGAGGACTGACTATACAGCATATGTGGTAACAATAAGTCTAGTAAGCAAGAAATGGCAGGCATGACCTAAGAGGTTGTTAGGCCAAGAAAGTAGTAAGTATGTTTATCCAGTATATTAGAGAACTCATACAGTACATAGAGAAAATTTCAATTTCTTGAATTGGTAAAATGTTTTTGCTATTTTTAGTAAAATTTATTGAACAAACGAAGATAAGTAAATTTTTGTACTAGCTGATAGATAAAACCTGTAATGGCAATTTATTTGTTTTATTTATTTATTTAATTAATTAACAATAGTCTGCCTTAAAGGGTAAACAATGTATCATATAACTAACTTAAGGAAAGGATAGGGAAGAGGATTCACGGAGACGGGAACGAATAAGAGACAACGGGATATGATAGTCAAACAGATTTTGAGAATAATTTAATGCTACTTGCGCTCTAAGGAGAGGATCATTCTGACCGTAACTCGTAAACCTTGTTGGGAGATGGAGAGGGGGTCTCACCCGCAGGATGCGGGAAGGAGCGTAAAGGGAGATAGATGAGAGTAAGGAAGGGGCATCTATGGAGTTGGTCAAAAGTCCTGCAATAAAGGACGATTGGAAGTTCGAATGACAAGTCTGCACAGAATCCAGGCCTAATAAGCGACAGCGATAGGGGTAGGAGGGAACAGTCGCTTCGGGGTAACCCGAAAGGAACCGCCGAGTTGCAAGTCTCGTGAACTTGCGCTGGACACGTTCTAACCTAGCCATCGCTGTCACCCCAGAAGGCGACCAAACCACGCAAGCATAATCAAGGATCGATCGCACCCAGCAACAATACAAAGCCTTCAAACAAAAAGGATCACGAACATTAGACGAAAAACGGGTGATGAGGCCCAACATTCGGTTAGCTTTGCCGAGAGTGCAATCCAAATGCTCATTGAATGTGAGTTTCGTATCTAACCAAACACCGAGGTCCTTGATAGAGGATACACGGTTAATGTCGATGCCACATAATCTGTACTTCCACAAGATCATATGGGTAGAACGACCAAACGAAATCACATTACACTTCTGCGGACAAAGTAGCAGCCTGTTAGAACTACACCAAACAGAGAAAGCATCGAGGAAATTCTGAAGACGACAACAATCAGTAGAGGAAGGAAATTTAAATAATTTACTTGACTTCCATACATAATATCTATTCTCTCGCCGGACAAATTGTGTCTCATCAATTACTAGAACGGTCTATTTGTAGATAAACTTTGGAAATGTTTTTTCTCAATTTTCACACCTTTTTCTTTCTTTCGTGCTTCTTCCTATAGAGGTCTTGGTCTGCCATTTTTGGATTTTTCTCAACTTCGTTTTACCAGCTAAGGGTATTTAGCTTTTTCGTGTGACATTACTGAGGTTTAGGCAATAAGACAAGAGTAGAACCGATCGGTTTGAGGTGCGTGCTTCGACTAACTTAATTTATTATAAAAAATGAATGTGTGTAATGAGAATTATAATGTTCAGTATTAGTATGTGTGTGGTATTAGCTAATTAACTTAATGTAAATCTGTAAATAGTAGTAAGTAAGTGAGTAAATGTTTAAGTAGTAGTAAGTAGTAAGTAAGTGAGTAAATGTGTAAAAATGTAGTAAAGAGTGTAGTGCGTGTGGATGATAACTGAAGGTACCGGTACACGATAACAGAACCGTTCACAAAACGGTACGGCTGCCACAGGTATAACTAAATAAGCTCAGGAGCAGGTCTTAACTTAATTAAACCAAGCAGATGCTTGGGGCCCTGAACTTTGAAGGTGTTTCGAACCTATTGACAAAGGCATCTTCCTTTAAACGGGTTGTGCGTTAAAGGGTCCCAGGGACCTCTAGCAGTTTGAGAGCCTCGAACTCCTTGAGAGTGTCATCCCCGTGTCATGCATATCGTGGATTATCCCACACTCGCATACCAAAATCATACGAAAACCTTAAATTAATACGATGTCTTGGCTTGCCCTTCCACTCTGGCCCGGTCATCGGATTTGATGTGTTACATCAGCTTCCATTCTTCCAAGCCAGAAATATCATGTTCAGCTCTCGATTAATCTTGTTCCTTAGAAAATATCTATGCAAACAATTCTAAACTTCAAACATTGGAACTAATTGCGAGACAAATATTA
Organism: Anopheles maculatus; assembly: GCA_002091835.1. Taxonomy (NCBI): domain Eukaryota; kingdom Metazoa; phylum Arthropoda; class Insecta; order Diptera; family Culicidae; genus Anopheles; species Anopheles maculatus. Next base: position 34,693 of record KZ063776.1, on the reverse strand, counting down.
CGTCAACAGTCAGGTGATAATTAATTAACACAAACACTCAAATTACTTCCAAACTGTCAACAATGTAACACTCTCCACCGTCCCGACAACGACGAGTACCGTTCCCAGTACGAGCTCTATCAAGTCTAATTAGTCATTAAGCGCAATGAACTTCCCTGACCACAGCCAAAACTAACAAACACAACAACCGGCAGCCAAAGAAAAAATGTTTCTCTATATTAAAAATTTGCAAACCACTTAACAGGAAAATAAACCGTACCCCGGCTGACCCGGGCTAAATGTTGTACTAATTTGAACAACCATCGAAACACCGACCCGATCGGTACCATTTACACGGAACCCCCGTGACCGCTTCGCCCAATTAGTGCCACCATGACTATTGAACGCTATTTAACGCCTCATTCAAGTATCGACTTCCAGAAAACCTTCGCCACCGGACACCAAACATTGATACAATTTGTTAATTTTGCTTTTAATTACTCCGAACGGTCATAAAATTTACTCCCCGGAGAAAGCGTGCGGGCTGTCCATTTCGATTATGGGCCAGTGCCAGTACGGTACACGGTACCTTGATGATCGCTTCGGTTCGGCCCGTTTTGGGCTACCGGAGCGAAATAACACCATTTTCAAATAGCATTTCTACCGAGTGAGATGAGGAGGCTAGCAGTCCGGCGGGACGAGAATCCGAAAAAGTAATTATCCGGTGTAGCAAACCGGGAAATATGCTTCAATGTTTACCATTGCAATCTTAACGGCCACCAAGGGTGTCATAAAATGGCGCTGTTCTATCTCGCATTTCTTTTTTTTTTGGTCATCTTTATTGATGTGCTCAATGCTGGATCACGCTACAGCTGTGTTTTTGGAAAGGGATTCGATTGGAACAGGTGAAACTATCGCAAATGGAATGAATTAATCCTCGTCAAAGGATTGCCAAAATGTTTCGCATCGTATCGGAACATTTTCCTTCCCATCCTTGCGACTCGAATGGGAGCTAAGAGAATAGTGAAATAATAGGCTATTCTCCATCTTTTTTCAGGAGTGAATAAAATGAAAATTTTCTGATGATGCACAGCCTACGGTGAAATGTAAATTTATCATTCCATTTCCTTCACGATGAGCGTGAAAAATGAAACATTCGTGGCACATCACTTTGGGCACATCCTTTCCCGCACAACGTGCGTCGCACCACCGGACTCGGGCGGTCATTCACACCAAGAAATGAAACGGTACGAATTGGAAAAGCTCTTTTCGGGCGACAAGATTCGTTTCTTCTTCACAAAGGCACACACACACACAAAGCTGGACAAGTATCAACAAGCCAAACAGTCGGCACGGCAAGGATGCGAGCAGTGTAACACGGAAAAAGCGGTGACTGCGAGACATTACAGTGACGTAGCTGCCAAGTTTCCCTACTTCCGGCTTTCGACTATGATTTATGGTTATTATGTATGAAAATTTATTACTTTGCTCCCCTGAGCCATTGGAGGTCCCCCCGGTGCGTCGTCTGTGTGACTTCTTCCTGGTGGTGCTGCTCGCTTGCCATGCACGTGACGCAGCCATTTCCTTCCACTGTTCCACGGGGTTCTTGCATCTGCCGACTTGTTATCATCGTGCTTACTTTTTGAACACTGGATTGAAAGCTTGTACGCCACTGATGTGTTGGAGCTGCGTAGCCACAAGCATTGGAAAAGCTCCAACTGGTGTACCGGGGTGCGGCGAACCAGGTTGTGACAAGGTGGCACAGCGATGCCTACACGGTGTAGCGCGAATCGATTAATCTTGATTAGACGTCGCTGACAGGCAAGAATCACATCTCACCGTAGTGGCGGTGAACAGCGCCCAAACATCTTCATCTTGCCACCCGTTTCGGTTGGTGTTAACTTTTGGGAGGTCGTCGGGTGGGTCGCCGCGGGTATTGGGCCGAAACAGGTGGCAAGCAAGCAAAAGTTTCGGCGTGATACTATCTGCGAACGCACAAAACTTTTCGGAACCTTTTCGCCCAGGGTGAAAGCGTATGTTCCCCTAAAACACATTCGATGTATGATGCCACGAGTTCGCCCGGAGGATGATGGGTCGACGTTTGTCCCTGCCCTGTTCGGTTGTATTAATTATGGCAGACATGGTATTCAGAGTTGCTCATTTTCAACCCGGAGAGAAAGAGAGAGAGAAAGAAAGAGCGAAGGATGTTATTAAAATGTGTATTTGTTGGCGTTAGTGGGTTGCTTTCAGCAAGACAAATCACCCAACTGAAGGTAGTGTTACCAGTGACACGTATTTCAGCGAACATGTTTACTTCCCAAGAAACATTTTAAGTTTTATCATAGTTGTTGCAATGCTGTTAGTGTCATTTCATTAAGACTAATTTTAAGTCTAATATTGCTTGAATGCTCTAATAAAACAATAATAAAACTCTGTTAAGACTAAAAGGGCCCATTCTACAGATAGCTGTTAAGACCGTTTCTTAAAACCTTTTCTAGACTTCCCTAGCGAGAAACGTCATTCTGCCTCTTTTGAATACTGTAATAAAACTATTACACAGCTCTGTTAAGACTAAAAGGATCCAGTCTACAGAATGCTGTTAAGATCGTTTCTTAAAACCATATCAAGACGTTGATACTGTAGATAAAGCGAGAGAGAGCGAAATCAACTATATTCTACTCTCTCATGCATTTACTTTAAAATGAATTTGATGGATCTGTTTCAGCTTTCGATGCGGTATATTTTAATTTTGGGTTGTGTTGTATTTATTCACTTGCGCAGGAGTAGAAACACCTGCCATGAAAATTTTATTGATGAAATGCGACATCGTACCTCGAAAATCAATAAAGCGCTTCAATAATATTATAAAAAATTCTGTAACAATATTTTAGAAAATTTTATATTTTTCGATTAAATGCCGCAAATTCGATTAAAATGTGTTTAAGGTCTTTATTACCTTTTTTATAATGCAAAAAAGTTGCCACAATTTCATTATCCTCAATTTTAAATGAAAAATTATAACTCGCTTGATCTATATTTCAATGTGGCTGGCCAAAAGTTGAAAATAATTATGCAATTGCAATGGATACCATAGCATTAAGTTCGTAAGATCTTGATGGATGTCTCCTTAAGATCGTTTCCGCTTAAAATAGCATGAGAGAAACCCTTTTCAAACTAATAAAGCTTTATAAAACGGTAAAATACTGCATCCGTAAAGTCCTTTTAGGCCGTCCACATGGACAGAGGAGGCGTGGTAGGCCCAAACTGAGATGGAGTGATGGCGTAGATGCGTCCGCCAGAACGGCCGGGATATTGGATTGGCAGACGACGGCGCTAAACCGTGAGCGGTATCGAGGATTGTTGCTGCAGGCCAAGACCGCGAAGCGGTTGTAGCGCCTGATAAGTAAGTAAGTAAGTAAGTAAGTAAAATACTGCATTAAGCGCAGCTAATTTTAAAGCGCAATACATGATACCATGTAAAACCTTTGAAGTTTTATGGGAGCACTGATGAAGACTAAAAAATCTTAAGAAGATAAACACGATAACATGAACTATCAAAATCCTGGAGCAATGTAAACAAACAGAGCTGATGCAGTTGTGCTGAGGAGATTGTTCGAGTGAATTAAACCACTGATTTTCATGCCTTGCCATCTGTTTTCGCATAAAATTTCCACTTGATTTAATTTTTCTCCACTTGTCACACATGATGGCTATAAACAAACGCAACAACAGCAAAAAAAAACGCAACATAGCATTTGTGGTGAAATTTCTTCAGACAATCTTAAGGAAACCCTAATATGCCTTATTGAAGTCTTGATGGTCTTAATATGTGTTATGAGTGGCTTCTTGGTCTTAAGGCATAAAAACATATGCGCTTAATAAAAGGAAAGTAAAGACTAGTTGATTTTAAAACAAAAAGTCTTTAGCTGGTTTTATGAATAGTTTTAATACAATCTTAATAGCGCTTTTAAGTTTGCATTTCATTTGACATACATTTCAGTCTTAAGAAAAACTCTTTCAGTCCTCTTCAAAAGGTTTTAGAGATTCTGAAAATTTAAAAACTGTTAGGCATCATAAAAAGTCATAACAAAACTATTAATATTTAGTACACCCATGATAAAACTTTAATAAAACATGATTGAGAGTAAAAGGCATAGGAATTGTTTCTTGGGTTGGTTCTTAAAACTGATGAGCTTTGGTTTAGCTGAATCTTCAGGCTACACTGCGTCCTATTTCTATACAACTACTTGATTTAATGATCAGTTCCAGTTTATTTTCTGTATCTAATCTAAGTACAAGGCAAAAGATGTTTCTGGAAAACCACTGTCGCAGACAAGGTACACAGTGCATGGTTGCTAATTCCTTAAAATCCTATAAATGAAACCCTTCCGACTTGTTCTTTTTTTCTTTTAAAGCGAAGGTAAGCTCTGATGGATAAATGTTCAGAACATTACTCATTTGTAACTAAATTATAGGCTTGGCGAAAAATATTATCTCTTAGTTCCTTATCACCTATTTACGAAATGATATGTCCATATCGATGAACAATTGAGTCCACTCGATACCTTATTTTACATAGATATAGATATATGTACGCACACTATGGAACATTATGGAAATCTGTCCCGGTAGAAATCCTCGGTTAGAAGACATCGCTTCAAGACCTGGCACATTTATATCGATTTAAATAGTACATAACAATTTCTAAACATGGAAAAACATACTAATATAATCGAATAAGGGGCGGCCCAAGGATCAAGTCTCATCTGGGCCGTCCCCCCATAGTGAGAACTGACTGTCCAACTAGTCGGTAACAATAAGTCTAGTAAGCCAAAAATGGCAGGCATGACCTAAGAGGTCGTTAGGCCAAGAAAGAAGAAGAAGATAATCGAATAAGAGGAAATTGAAGGAAGTAAAAGTAGATTTTTGAGAAAAGCTTCGGATGATCAATGTGGCAGTCGAGAAGTGTAAAGTAGAAAAGGAAGTAAAATAGTGAATAGAAAGATTCGGACTCCTATGAAAGGCAAACCTAGCAGCATACACCTGATTCCATACTCTAGCCTCCTATTCTAGGTTCGAAGTGAAAGATCGCGCGAGTTTATGCTGGATAGTCTCTAGACGCGCCTAAGATTATCATGAGTTCACGCCACACAATGTTGGCATACTCCAGCTACGAATGAATCCATGATCAACAGAGCGTCTCGGTGCATATAGAATCTTAAAGCTCAAGAGTCATATTGATCCTAGGACTCTACTGTTACTAGGCACAACGTGATCAAGCTGATCTTCAATAGTAAGACTAGCCGCCTGGATCATTGACACATTGATTCGTGTGCAAATTTGAAAATCTAAAGAGATAATTATGAAATGATTTATGTAGAATAATTAGATAAACATAACTTAATTATTTAATCGATGCAGAAAATGGAGGATATCCTAACTGTTCTGTTGAGAGTTTGATTACAAAGTTAAATACACGTAAGCTGAGTGATGTTTTACTAGTCTTATACATTTTCATACTAAACAATTTATTATATTTATTTAAATTCCAGTATGATGGCTGGACGCCGTATTTTCATCATACTAAACAATAATAGCTAAAGAAAATTGAAATAATATTTAAGATCGAAAGCATACTACTCGAACATTCATTAAAACAGTATTGTAATTTTGAACAGCGTTTCTTCGTAGCTGAGAGATTCCTAGGGCCATTGTGGAAACAGCCAGTACATGCAATTGTAGGTTATTTATGAATGAGTAGATCTATGCAGTTATGGAGAACATATAAATGACATATTATTCTAAAGCTATTAATATTTTAATCACAAAACATGAACATCCCATCAAGTTCTCGAAATAGGTGTCTTTACATTGAGAAAAAAAACACTAAAGTCAGCAAACCTTCTTGAGTCCTTTTATTATTACCTCAACATTTTTTCAGCACATTGACAACGAAACAGCAAGCAAAACAACATTTCACTTCATCAACTGCTTATCCCGTCGTACGAGCTAGTGCCACCTTCCATCGTCTAACAGAAAAAGGAAAAAGCTACGTAAACTGTATCTTATTGTGCATAAGTAAATCGTTTCTGATAACAAACAAAACGTTTGTTTCTTAATGCAGGTACAAAACCGTTCCCTCGGTCCTATTTAGTCCGTTTAACCAGACACTGGAGCACTGGTACAAGCTAGGAAACAGCACCAAACGAACACGAACAAATCAAATGAAAGGATTGCAATCACAAACGATGCTACAACTACTGATTGCACAATGAGTACCGAAAGGGCCGTATGCTGTTTGTTCATTTTATTTGCTTACGTTTGATGCTGGATTAAGACTGTGCTGGCCCACCCAGTGTAGCTACACCGGGGTTAACCTTTCGTGCACGAACCGACAAAGACTTTCTTAGCGCCCTGGTACCAGCTATCACCCAGGTTGGAAGAAAGCAAGTAAGTGATGCTGTCCTAAGAAGCTGACTCCAATTTTCTTCCATCGGCTCCTTATCGTTCGACAAGCGCCAACTTGAAATCAAGATTTTCAATTAAGGATGTGCTCGGAATGGTTAAGAATAAAGCAAATCGAATCGACAGTGTCGCTCGTTTCGCTCGGCAAAATAGCGCTCCTTAGACCGGGTGGGACAATTGTGCCCAACAACCGGGACCGATCGTCGACTCGTCCTTTTATAATGTCAGCGAAACAACAACCGTTTGCCAGCCCTTTTCTGTGCACGAAAGGCGCAAGGACCAACAAGCTGCCGCTTGGCTCGCTCGAATGGGAAGCGATTTAAATTAATTTACCATGGAGTGAAATTTTGATCAAATAGCGTCGGAATTTCATTCGTATGAATCGTGACTCCAGGTGATTCGATTGGCTTCCATTTTGAGGCGTTGAGTAAATGGTTTTCGGTGCGTTGATTCCAGCTAGGTCCAACTCCGGTCGGCCTCTCGGAACCAAAAATCCCCGGGACAAGATAGAGGGAAAAAAGGGTCCATTTTCTCAGCTTTGGACGGTGCCCGGGTGAAACGAACGAAAACGCACCGATACCGATCTTTCACGCCCGTTGAATTAACTTATTATTTGCCTCAACCTTCTGGCGGACTTCAGACGGGATGAAGGTTCTCTGTTCCGCAAGCGGAGTTTGTTTTCCCTCTTTTTCGCGCTACTTGCCAGAGGATCGGGGTTTCGCTCGGAAAAACCCAACATTCGACACGGACGGGTGCTAAATTTAGGACAAATAGTGAATCGGATTTAGGCACCGTGAAACACGCGGATCATAGTTGTTGTGCCGCAGGGACACGCTCCTGCCTGAGTCTGTTTGCTCGCAAAGCCGTGAAATGGTATACAATCGACCTTGGGCCGGATGGAAGCTTCCACTGTTTCAGCTCGTTCGGCCGTGAAAGGTTGGCGGTAATTTTCTTTGTGATTGTAGTCTAAAACAAAATTTAAAGAAAATCATTTTCTAATGTTCTTTACCAGTTTGTTTGTTTATGTTGGTGAGTGTTAAATAAACTGCAGATACAATAATACTTGCACAGGGCTGTTATCAAGCATCGACTGCTGGTTGGTTCTATCAGCCCTCCTAAGGGACATATAACATGAAATGGCTTGATTGTAAATCTCATGGATAATTCACAGCACACGACACATTAGCGTATTTTCACGCTCAGCTTAGTTTTACAGCAGCGATCGTTCTGGATACGATTGAAGTAACGTGATAATACGGCAATTATTAATGTTTGCCATTTTAATGTTCCTTGATAATCTTCTTAAATTATAGAGGAAGTGTATATAAATTTATCGCTTCAGTCATGCGCCAATGATTTTTTGCTGCATTTGTTTCCATAAAAAAGTAAAGGTTAGGGTTTTTATATTTAGTTTATATGATGTAAGGTAAAACATACAACTGGAACACCATAAATCCCTGAAACAAGCATTGTGGATCAACCAGGTAAGTTTGGTTTCATTTTAATGTATCAAAACAGTATTACTTACATTTACAAATAGTTATTTATCTGAATATGTGTAACTTATTTTTATTTTAATTGGATATTTGTATTTGCTTTCCTTGGGAAGTCAATAAATTTAGTTGTACAAGTTTTATAAATTAATATAGCTGTATGCAACTACAGTACTGATGATACTGTAAGTAATGACTATGATACAATGCTAAATACACAAGCATATTGAACTGAATTTATATTGAGGAATATTCATAATTATGAATACATGATTATTGATTTTTACTTATGTTATGAAATGGCTATGAATCTACATGCATAACAATAGTTATACAAAGTGTTGTAAAAAAAATATATGTACTTATCAGGCGTTGTTACAGCTAGCGGTCTTGGCTGGTTTAAACAATGCTTGATACCGTACACGGCATAGAGGCGTCATCTTTAAATCTGATATCCTACGATTCATAGGAGTATTTGAGTACTAGGACTAAAAAGTTTCTCTACGTACCCAGTTTTGTAGTTGAATTTCACCGAAAAACACAGAGAACAATTTAGAGTTATATTGTTTCCGGCAAGGATGAGTAATTTGTGAGGTGTTTCTTGACCCGGGTCAAATGTGGACGAGTAGAACTGGAACCTAGCCAAGAAATTTCCTTGGCCAAGTTCAAGATTAAAATGATTCTGTTCAAGTTGAAATGGAATATGATTAAGTATTAAGGAATATGAACAGGACTGACATCTCTTTCTTGGCCTAACGACCTCTTGGTCATTTTTTTTGGCTTACTAGACTTATTATTACAGCATAGTTGGATAGTCAGTCCTCACTATGGGAGAACGGCCTAGATGAGACTTGAACCCCGGTTTTGCCGTATGAAGATCAGCGCCGCTGTCGCATCTACCAACGGGCCGCCCCACAGGACTGACATATTTCAAATAACTGCTGAAGCGTTTCTATGCGCATCGACTGCTTCACCGGTCAAGCATCCGGTTCTCGAGAAGATATTAGTAGAACTTGCCAAAAACACAACATCTCGTCACCAATACACTAGATCAATCATTTGGTATAAACCTTAGCTAACGAATTATTAAAACGCTAGACGTCAAAAAGGCATATGATTGTTTAACAATTTTCCTAACTTTAAATCGAAACAATCATCACATTTAATGTAACTTATAGGGTCCTTGGTATGTGGGGTGCAAACCTTGGAGTAAAAAGCAAGTATGAAACATAAGATAACGTACTGCCGGAAAATCCATCATAAAACAAAACAAAATTCTACTGTGAACACTATTGAAATGAGGAATAAAAACTTTATCATCGTCTAAAAATATCTTAAGATTAAGTAATCCTTTAATGGCGGGCCTTTTAAGGCAGGCCCTTTACAAATAGTGTCATTACCATTGACGTTTACTTTCATTTTTTTTTCAGAATAAGCTATGTTAACATTTCTTTGTCAATCGTCTGTTCGCTTCCGTATCAACTTCATCTGCGTAAAATGTATTCTAGTAACTAAATTTGATCTTCTCCTACATTTGCTCCCTCTTACAGTTCCTTATCTTCTCTGCACTACAAACCCACCAACACTGCTCAAGACGTGATCCTCTTTTAAAAACGGCGTAATCTTGAGTGATATGCATACTCACGTCAACGAACCTCGTTAACTGCTCCTGCCCGGTAACAAACCGTTCGCAACCCGTAACTACCTTCACTGGGAATTGTGTCACTAAGAAAATCGAGCACCAAACATAAACAAACCCTACGTTCTATGCCATTAAAACAACAGCAATTCTGCCCAGCGTTCTCTAGTCAAAGGTACGACTTTTCGGTCCGTTCCTTCGCGTACCAGCTTACGACGGGCGTGGTAACACACAACCCAACCGCAAACACACACTCACCCAGCGCTAGGAGTGATAAAAGTGTTTTCTCAGGGAAAACTTAAATGTAATCAGATAAAGTAATAACCTGAAGCCGTACACCGTTGCCCGGCCAAGACGGGTTCCGTGTGAGGTCCTTCTCGTAGCAGCATCTCGGGAAATGGAGATGGGCGGCTAGGCTGGATTCACCACACTCGTCACCGTACCACACCTTCAAACTCAAAGCACTAACCGAAAGGTCCAGAAGGTTGATTGAATTGAGCTTAAGAAGCCATAATGATTGCTACTACCGCAGACAGCCACAAGTTCTGGATGGTCGGTTTTGCGATGATAATGCTCGAAGGCGAGTTGAGTAGTGTACCTTGCCTGGAAGGTGTTTTGCTACCAAACCACTGCGCTCATTCGGGGCACTGTGGCCTGCAATCAGATTTCTGTGTTGTGAATTGTTTTCGAACATACACACACACGCACGCATTACGGGTGCGAGATGTTAAAGGGTAAATTAGCTTTCGTAAGATGCTCGAGGATAGTGTCTAAATTGAATCAAGGTTTAAAATTGTAAACATAGCTTAATCGGTTATCGGGGATGCATACGTTTGCTGTGCGAAATTGAATGAATTCTGGAGATTTGAATGTAGGGCTAATCGCAGCTTATACATGTCCCTTCACTATAAGCTTCTTTTCGCCTTTCAAACGCATCTTGCTCGCAACCTCCTGAAAGATGTTTCTTTTATTGTTTATTTATTTTTTCATCTGATTGGCTCGCTCGATAAATGGTGGCAACGGGCGCAAATGGAACTCGTCTCCATGTTGCCATTGATTGAAAGCCATCGACAGCCGCTTCCGATAAGGCTCGGTGTACAAGCACTGACTGTTGTGTTAGGAAGAGATTGTGCACAGCTAGCCAAAGAAGCACCACCAATCGGTTCCGATCCTACCATTGGCCTAAGCAGCAGGACATCCATGTTCTGATTCCGCTCGTACGCTGACCGGCTGTTACAACAGCAACAAAGAAAACCGTTCCACATATTATTCTACACACATGCTACTGTTTTTCCTCCTTTCCCGGCACTGCATCCACGTGCGAGGGAAAACTCTGACCCGAGAGTGTGATGAATGTCGGATGTGAAAGTAAATTTCTGCAAGAATATGAAGAAGGGCGATTTACGGCACCCAAGCAGGGTGGCTTTTCAATCGATGGAAAAAAAATGTCATTCCTGGTTGAGAATGCCATACTAAGAAATGGTTTTTGCCGGTAAATAAAAGTTGTGTTTCATTGTTTTATTTGCAAACAAGGTGACACATATTGCTGACGAGGCGATGTCCAGTGTGGGCAATGTTTGTTTAAGGAAGCACATTTCACACGGTAGGGCAGAAGCCGTCTACGTGGTTCAATTTATTGTTTATATGTGTGGTGTGAAGTATTTTGATTTCATTACTGTTAATCGAGTGATCTGCTTTATAGTTTTTCATGTTTGGAAAGAAGTAAAATAAATATTCTAAACTTAGAACTAAGTCCATTTCTTGCTTTTCAACCTTTTAATATAACTTTTTCATTATACATTTGTTGTTTTCTGATCTTTAAGCTGGAGTGGGCAATCAAACAATCCATCGAAAAATAAATATAAGTAAGAGAAAAATCACCTTCCTATCGGCTAATAACGCAACCACTAATCATACACCGGACAGCAATTTCTTATCTTCATTAGCAGCTGCAATTTGCCAATTAGAGCCACAAAAATCAAGCTATCGCACACAATTCGGGCTAATTACCACCGAGCCGTCACTAACGTTTCTTCTCGTCCTTAACCGACACACAAACACGCGACTCGAGTTAATGAACGCTTCGTTGATCCGACAGCCCACTTGGGCACTATTTTTGGCCACCGTTCGCTTCGTGAACGTGAGGTGAATATTGTTTCCAACCCCTGGATCCAGTCAGTTTGTCTTCAACGCTGGGGAAAAAGAACATACAACGAACCGGGTATAGATAGCAACGGGCAACAGCAAATCATATTCCAATCCGCTCAATCATCGTCAATGCTTTGGCTTAGATTGAAGCCATTTTTCCTCCCATCAAACGCTCAAACTATTGCATGCAGCACGCATTTCGCTCGCCTCCCAAGGGATCCCGATGCTTCCGGGTACACCCGTAGGCTGAGCTTCCGGTAGGGATTACTTCCACCGACGATTAAGCAGTCCCGACCCGGAAGTTCGGCCAGAAATCAACCGCAAACCTTACGGATCGAAGCTATCAATTTATATTTGCAGCAAGACACAGCAAAACAACCAAATCGGAATCGGGAAGCACACCGAACGGATCTAATAGTTACAGTGCTTTGCCGTTTAGTGAGCGGTAGTGGATCAAGAAAACAGATTTGTAATTAAATTATAAGCCCACTCGCTTTTATGCTTCGTTTCAATGCTTCGGTTGCTTGGCTTCTGCGTAAGCATACGACAAAGTTTGGATAGGATTTGACGTTCAGCGTAAGAGGTTTTTGGGGGCTGGTAGCCACTTTCGGTTCATTTATCTCTGCCAAATGCCATCGTGGTGACATCGTTTGTTTTGCCAAACACATCAATGAGACTCTCTGTTGTGGAGGGCACCATTAACTTCGATCTTTAGCATTCGTATTTGCGATCCATGCTTTCGGTTGGCTTTAGTGTAAGCAATGATGGGATATGTAAGAACTACGTGAAGCCAAGAGTTATTTTATTACATGAAAATTTAATTACTTTTTTCTTTAAAATAATTTATATCTTTGTTATAGCTGCTATAACATTGCTAGATAAGTGTTATATTTAAATAAATAGTATTATTTTCTTCGAGGATTCTCTGTCAGCTGCTAGTGCCGCTGTCAGTTTAACTCGAATGCAGGAGCCCTTCTTGAACTAACCGTCATCGAATAAAGACGTGAAGCTGCAACTATAAGTTCTTGATTATATTGCTACAACTACTGTTGATATCAGCAGTTGAAATTACTTTAATAAACGCGTAATCAACATGAGACAACCATAAAGCAAGGAAAAATAATAAAAGCTATTCGTAAAATCTTTAAAAAATTAGATAACAGTTCTTGAAGCTAAAAAAAAAACCAGAAGAAACAAAAAATGCAACAGTTTCTGTATCGTTTATTCTAGTTTAAAAAAAATAAAAAACCAAAACTTTTATGGTGTAAAAATATTTTACTTTTCGAAGACAAAATGCGACTGCTGATGATAACATTATCAACAATAATAAATAAAAATGTTTTTAAATGTTAAAAAACTAAATTTTCTGTATAAAAATTAGTTTTAAAGTGTATTTTATACTGTTATAAAAAACACTTATTTCTTACTCTTATGAATTAGAATTGCATTTAAATTAAAATGAAAGTAGTCCAAAAATCAATAAGTTTTTCGTTACAGAATTATAAAATGCATAAAAGTAAATCCAAAATGCATTACGATTACATTTAACTGATTTGAAAAAAGTATTTTAAAAGAACATCCAACTGTTCTAGAAATCCTTAAAATGCTTGATAGTAGTGTACAGAACAAGCATGTTTCATGCAGAAAGCATAAATTTAGGGGTTTATATCGCCGAACATCGGTGAGCAACATTTCGCCGATGAATCTTTCAGCAGCGAGATTGAGCAAATCAAGCGTTACAAATCGAATGATGGATGAAAACATCTACCAGACTGCGTCTGACGAATCGCTCGATCACTCGCCCACATTAGCCGGCCAAGCAGCGTCGGTAACGTCGTGCAGCGAAATGAGACACGTGCCTACCATCCAGCATATCCGGCGTCTGACTCATTTTCACTTTAGCGTGCACACAAAAAAAGTAAAACCATTCACCACCCAGCTCGCTAATGGCACGGACCTGTAAGGAGGTCCTTTTCCGGTACCGACATGTCGTTGCCCAATTCAATTGACACGAGCGATCTTTCGCCGCCTGTGACACGGTATCTGCAATCCCTGGCACGGACAGGAATATCGTTACCTAGCACGGGCAAAATCTGCTCATGTGTGTGCGCCGGTGATAACGTGACGAATAGCGCATCGCAGTCGTGATTTCTTGCTTCGTGCTTCCCTCTAAGCTAACACGCCACGTCAATCGACCGGATTTCACCTTCCGTCGTGCGTCTTGCTGGTTCGGATGTTTTTCCTGTTTTCTTTCTGCTATTTACTTGCTTGCTTTTCCCTTTGACAGCTGTAATCTTGAGATTGATCCGACACCGGTCCCTGGCGGCCGGCACCTTCAGTACGGTTTTGCTAACGATTGCCGGCGCGCCAAGCTCGAGCGCAGGAAGTAATGAAGTTGTCGTTTGCTGGGGATGTGTCAACAAAATTGATATCGGATGAGTTTGATTGAAAGGTAGAGGTGCTTGGTGATATTTTCGGATAGTGTGGTGTTGGCTCGATAACCGGTGGGTAAACCAGGCCGTTCCTTTGATCGGTGCTGGTCATCTCAATTTCTTACGTTTGAATAAAAAATGAGGCTTTTTTGTTGGATGCCAGTGTTAAGTGCATTAGTAAGATTCGTCTGCGTTGATTTTGTGTTGATATTGGATGCTTTAAATAGAAATTGTTTCTATTTCGCTTCATAGGGCAGCTTGAGCTTAAAAACAATGAAAATCGCATACTTTTGACGAATTTTTTATCAACTTTATCAATGTTTTACAAGAATTTGCATTAATTTAGCCAGCAAACTAAGAAATATCTTTTTTATCACACAAACCACAAGAGGGTACATGGAATCGACGGAAGCGCACAACCCATTGCACAATAATCATCATTAATAGTCACAGAACATCAATCGCACACATCCTGTGGGAAAGAATTATCGTCCCCTGAAGTGGATCCAATGACAACTTTCTCAACTAAACTTTGTCTTTGAAGGCGAAAGTCACCGATTGGTTGGCGGTATTTCTTGCACGACCCACTCCACGCACCGCAGCAAATGTCGCTGACAGACGCCAAGGTAGGTAGCATTAATAAATTATACTTTCTTTGGCATAAAACTTTTGCACCATTCTAGCATGTACCTTTGTGCTCAACTAAGTATACACTTGCCAAGTACACTCCGCATGTTGTACTTTTCTTTGCACGCTGACCATTACCTACCAAACCTCGTCCGTAACATCCCGAAACTCCCATGCCGAAGCAAACGCGCACTAGTGCTTGTTTCAAAAGTGTACGAAACATACCAATCGAAAGAAACCCATTTCCCAATGCTGTGTTCTTACAACTTACGGGTTTTGTACTGTTCCTACCAGTCCGGTGAACGGTTAAGGTGCACCAGCCGGAAGCGCAAAATCACAACTTCAAAAATCAAACAATGACGGTCAAGATGGCGTTGACAGCAGAAACTTTTGCTTCCAAAGCTTTGACATTTGGCACACTGTTCGGGCCCTTTACCGAACCGAGAAAAATGGTGGAGAAGTAGAAGGAACAGAAGAAAAAAAACACATCCTTTTGACTCCGAACTGACCGAACCAACCCATTCATTTTATGGGCCAACGGAACGACCGGTTAAGGTTTACCGAAACACTGCAGAACGAAATTGCATTGCCGCACCTTAAGAATCTGTTTGCCAAACTTCCGAAACAAATCTTAAGCTTTAGAATGAACCCCGCGAACCGGTCACCATTATGGAGCGGACCCGCATTGGCCGTTAGTTGCACTCGTACCTGGGCAATGAAACGACAAACTTTAATCGTTGGCGTACCGAAGGTAAAGCGTAATTTAAAGAAGAAAAAAAAATCTGACTGTAAATCTTAAAAACAAACTTTTACCAGCAGTATGTTGTGCATTGTTCGTTTTATGATTTTGAAAATAAGAATAAGAATAAGAAAAGGAGAATAAGTTTATAAAAATTGAAACAGTAATATAACTGGCATTAAACAATTGAAAACTTCTGAATTCGATTGAAACTTAATGAGATAGGTAAGAAAGCAACAAAACAGTAATGTATAAAATATGATGGTAATTTAAAGGAATAGAAAAAAATTAATATAAGTGTACAAAAAACAATCAAAAAACAAACACTCAAAGTAAAGTAAAAAAACTCTGGAAAGTTTGTAAAAAATGAAGTAAGTAAGTAAGTAAGTAAGTTAAGTAAGTAAGTAAGTAAGTAAGTAAGTAAGTAAGTAAGTAAGTAAGTAAGTAAGTAAGTAAGTAAGTAAGTAAGTAAGTAAGTAAGTTAACCGGGTGATTGCATCTATATTGAAATAAAGCATAAATATTGTAATATGGCGGTCCAAACAATAGTGCTATTCATGTCTAAGGCTTGCATCTAAGTAGTAAGTAAGTAAGTAAGTAAGTAAGTAAGTAAGTAAGTAAGTAAGTAAGTAAGTAAGTAAGTAAGTAAGTAAGTAAGTAAGTAAGTAAGTAAGTAAGTAAGTAAGTAAGTAAGTAAGTAAGTAAGTAAGTAAGTAAGTAAGTAAGTAAGTAAGTAAGTAAGTAAGTAAGTAAGTAAGTAAGTAAGTAAGTAAGTAAGTAAGTAAGTAAGTAAGTAAGTAAGTAAGTAAGTAAGTAAGTAAGTAAGTAAGTAAGTAAGTAAGTAAGTAAGTAAGTTAACCGGGTGATTGCATCTATATTGAAATAAAGCATAAATATTGTAATATGGCAGTCCAAACAATAGTGCTATTCATGTCCAAGGCTTGCATCTAAGTGCACCATGTGTTTTGCAATGTTAATCACAACTTTTCATCTGTTCGTCCTTTTGTTTTGTCCGGCACACTTTAATATCACTTTTCCCGCACTGGTCTCTCAAAGGCCAAAGTGTCGCAAGTCAAGAAAGCAACACATCTTTTACACGTTGCAGTACGAAGATCACCGTATTACACAAAGGAAGTATACTTCTATCGTAGTGAAGTTTCTGCTTTCATCACTTAAAATCTTTACACAAAATCTAACTTGCTGACGCATTGTTCTCTTGTCCGAAAGCGTCCGACGTATCATTGTGCATCGTTGACCACATTTGGTTCGTTTGGTTTCGGTTATCGTTTGTTCGTATTCGGTGCTACTGAAAATGTAATGCGTTCCTGCTCTTCATTTTACCATTAATGTAATGCAAGCAATCTTTACAGACAGCCAAACTCTCTGTTGCTTTTCGGTACTCACACACATTGGCCAACGAATGCTCCAGCGCAATGCACTGAAAATGCTTCATTTTCTTCCATTTTGGATTGGTAGGACTTAAAACCGAGCAGACGGAAGATAAATTTATGGTTCATTTTAATGTATTTTATGCTTTATCCGAACCGTTCTATCTCGTTTGGCTTCCGTATTGGTTGTTCGATACCGGAATGGTCAGAAGTTGCCATGGGCTATACTTTGTCCGTTTTTGTTTCTAGACCCGATCAACTTCTGGCAAGCGTATAAGCAAGCGTACTCTGCTTATAGGTGTTGTTGACCGTTGGCCCGTCTGACAGCCTGAGCAAACGTGCTATACCCATTTATTTGTACATTTTTATCTGCAATTTATAGCACGCCCAGCCAAATAATGGACCATCCTTACGACATTCGGTTGAAACCTTACTCGTACGAAGTGACTCTTATCATCCATACACTGGACCGAGTCAGCTTCATTTTACGAGAAGTACAATATTATTTCCTATTAATTTTCCTCACCGAAAAATACACTTTCATTTTAAACAGTTCCGTTCTGCACAGGTCACACGGAGCCATGGATGGACTACGACGTCTGATGGGGCTATTTTATAAATTAATTCAAGGAAACAAACGTAAAGCTTGCAGTCAATTTAGGATAACAGCATTAGACTGCTGCTCGTACAGCGAGGCAATATCAATTTCATCACCGCTCGCTATGGCGTACCTAAGGTCACACCTTAAAATGAAATTATACATTTTTGTTGGTTCCACTGTAGCCCTTTGGAGAAAGAAAAAAGAAAGCGTCCCTTCGCATGGGTAGATCTGGGTCGTACCGAACCAGATAGAGAAACACACTGGAGCGCAAAGGCAACCGTACACTTTCGTATGTTTATTTTATTCTATTAAAACTATTTGCATATAACGCTTACCCACGCGTTGGACGAGAAGTTACAGAGCTTTGTTTTCCTGCTTTTCCGAAGGCAAGCTTTTCTTTTGGGTAGATTTTTTTTTCTTTCCTAAGTGAAACGAAACAGTGCACCCGCCTCGTCACGGATGGTATCAGATGAAAACTCTATTTGAGCAACAAAAAAATCACTCTCACTGAGTAAAAATTACTGTTTGTGGCTCGTGCTTGAGAAATAAAAAGCAAATCTGAATTTTTTATCCAGCATACAGTACTGCAAGCGGTGACCTTATCATCACGCTCAGAAACGATAATTCGATGATCCTTTCACATGTGGTGAATGATGAAAAGCAGATACAACAACTGCAAAAACTCCATAGAATAATTATAAAGAACAATATCTTAATAATAAAATTTGCAGATAAAGAAAGATAGTTAAAGCTCAAGTCCACTAATATTGCTTGATAGAGAAACAGTTTTGGAATTCAAAAATCTTTTACAAAGTAGTATGATACACTCAAAAATACAAGATAACTCAATCAAAGTAGTACGGAATGCACCACCACTGAAACCAGAATCTGTCTAACATTAATCTTCACATTAAATTAACCAAAAATCATAATTTTCAATTAGTAAATCAGTTCACAGTAGATAAACATACATTGATACAAATCACTTGCTAGAGCACGTTATACATTAATAATACAAAACAATAACTCTAAAGTAGAAAAAGTTTGATAGTACAGTACCTAGGAGAAATGTCAAATCAAGCTAAAGCACCAAGTTGAATAGTGATCATTACTCTATTTAAACATAAAAATTTTTAGCAAAAAAAAGTCAACTATACGACATTCTTATTTTTGCCTAAGGAAGATCTTCTACTGAAGATTACTAACTATAACTTTAATCTTTTAAATGATAGATACGTTAACTATCTTTAATATTAACCAATAATAATTTATTTAGTTATTCATTGTCTTGATAATTCATTTTACCCACACAGCAAATTTGCAAAAATATTTTTAAGGATTGTGAAGAGAACTACGGAAGTGACAGCCGATGTCTTTTCGAACGATATGTAAAGATGTAAAATAAAGATTAGAGGCAGTTGCCATCTAGAGTCCGAAACAGTAACACCGTAACAAAAACAAAACGTCGTTTATGTCTTTTCTTCTTCTGATTCTAACTGATGTAACAATGATCCCATGTTTTAAGTCAAATATGGTCTGATTGCAATGCTTTACACATTTTTCTACATTAACATTTTCGGATTTTTGAGCAACTTCATGCTGACGCATTGAGTATCCTCCTTCTCTCCTGTTCAATGTTTTCCCTACTCGATTAGAAAAGCGCTTCAGTCGAGCACTCTAAACGAGTTAGCGACAATGCGCACAGCCTGTCATCGTGTCCACTGCCCGTGGTACTCATCATTCGGACAGTCCTTCGAAAGTCAAAGCCCCGAACAAACTCAGCCGAGGATAAAGCAAACGAATGACGATGGTTTCAATTTCGCATATTCCCCAGAGCTCACATAGTATTCTCATTTGCACTGGATGTGCAGCGATGCATTGCACCGAGGCGCATCCTTGGCCACAATCTGCCACGAGTTACAACCCCCTTTTTCCATATCGTTTGTGCCCAGCTTGTTAAAACAACCATCGTTGATGGGACAAGTCCATGGGCGGCACACACACACACTCGACTCGAGAAGTAGTTTCATTGGATTGTCTTCTTCGAGGCTCCATTGCGGCCAGTTCACCTTGCACCGTACCATCTTGCGAAGGTAAAGCAAATGGCGATCGGTATCCCTGTGCAATACATCGTCATCTCTCGTGGGTGCCGGCATCAAACGGAGGATACGATCGCGCTGGGAATTGTATTCACGTATGTTGAAACAAAATCTCATTTACAATTCAAATAATTCCCCCAAAAATCCATGAACAACTCCCGCACTCAACCAGTCACTGATCACGCCATGAACAGAACCACAAGCGAATCCTTCTGCCGAGAGAGAGAGAAAAAAAAGATGGACTCCCTCGTCTCGTCCAACCGAGCCAGTATACCGGTGACATATTTTTACACACCAAGGGAATATGGACAAACATTATGGAATTCGGTGCGGCACTGAATGCAGCGGATTCGAAAAGTCAAAACCCTCGTTCCGGTATGATAACCGGCAACGGTGGTACCGTTTGCGAATCGTTAGCAAATAGCGCACATATACCATCTTGCCATTCTGCACATTGTTTGGACACTACGTTTTGTTCTTTCTTTTTTGCATCGGAACAGTTGCAGTCTGTGTGGGCGAGTGCATTTATGGTGCAGCAGCACAATTTCCACTCGACGTGGCATGTGGTTTCGGATTGGGGTATAAATTTGGTTATTCGTTTCTTCACATTTAAGTTTCGGCATTGTTTACAGTGCAGTGGTGGTGTTTTGAGCGAACAAATTGCACAATGTACAGTGATTGTGTTGTGTGAATTACTTGCATAAATAGACAAATTAAATTCAAACATCGCTTTGCGCGGCGAGTATTACGGAAAAATCATGAATGCCTCGTATAAATACACAGATGGTAATTCTTTTTATTTTAAGTGCACTCTAAATTCATTTTCCAACTCTGGATCTAAAATGATATTGATCAAGACAACACAATTGAAGACATAAAGCATAAAGAAACAAATCTGAGATTAAATGGTAATATTAGAACAACACCGATAAACCTACTATAAACAATCCGCCAACTACCAGACATTAGAATGAATTGAAACAGGAGATCAGTTCTTTTTTTATTCCACTTCACATATTCAGTGCTTCAAACTTTTAAGGCTATTTGCATACTGCGAACTTGCAACGGCGTAGTACGATTATGTTACAATCCAAAGCCACCTTTTCATGTGAGCGAATCAACGTCATCACTTCATCCCTACTTAGGTCTATCATGCCATCCTTGTCCATTTAGACTGCCTTAAATAACTTTATGGGCTAGATGATTTGGTACCCTTCTCATAACATGACCAGCTCGCTGGTGAGATCACCGTACAACCCATATAGTTCGTTACTGTAGCAGCTCCTTCATTATACTTCCATTCATCTCCTTCTTCCTGTTTGGCCCTACAATCTCGAGAGATTTTTTGTGTGTCATTTGTAGCTTCCTTAGCTTAAGCTATTTGTAGCTCAATAGACAGCCCTGCGTACGAGAAGATGGTCATAGAGGCAGAAAACTACCCTATCGCTTCCTCCTTGGGGACGAAAATCCTTCTGAAGATCGTCCTGTCGAAAGCTGCAAAAGAATCTTATCATTTTTGGACACATTCCATATCAGAGACGTATGTTAGTTCTGGTACAATAAATGTTCTGGACATTCCAAATTTCTCGCTGCAGGTGTTTTGAAGAATTGTTCGGTATTGTTATGCCGCTCATAGTTGTTGCTGCAAAATCAGTGGCGAACCTAACGGTGGTCGGAACAGGCGTCACCTTCAACCACGTCGGCTACCTCGTATAAAGTGCCTTATTTTAGGAGCATCGAATAAGGGACCTAGAGTAAGGGACCGCCTGTAAGCAATGCACTGTCAATGGATTTTCGAACATGTAGCATAATACAACGTAGTGGTGTTGGTTTCGTATAAAGGATATAATAACGTGGTGAGACATCATGTGAGACATCATTTGGACTTGGGGTGGACTACCTTCTAGTTTTCGATGTCTACGTACAGCACAACTACGCTGTTGTCCTCCGCAAACTAAGCGTGACTCCGTTGGTGCTTTTCAAGGTAAATGTAGGCAAATCATAGACACATGAACAGTACCTCGTTCACGTCGTTCAACACATCAGGATATTTGGGATAGTTTATTGAGCCGTCTGTAATGAGCAACCAATGCTTCGTGTTCGCGGCTCAACCAGGTTGAGATGTCTGTAGAGCGGTTGATTGTGCCCCTGCCTAAATTCACTAGTTTTGACGTACTGTTTCCTATAGTAATCTATTTATGTCGTTCTAGTTTCGAGTTCATTTATAATTTGTGAAGTTCCATAGTTAGTCGTGTTCTCAAACGGCAAGAACAAGAATCTATTCCCATCTAGATCATTCCCTGTTAGTGAGGACTAATTGTCCACCTACGTGGTACCAATACTGCTAGAAAGCAATTAAACTGCCAGAATGACCTGACCAGGTCGTTATTCCAAGAAGATGAAGAAGTAAGTTGTGAAATAGTTTTTAAAATTCATGTCCACAATCTCCAGAATCCTTAAGGATAGAAAATTTTAAAGAGCAAATCAAATGAGTACAAATTCAAACAGCCTTAAAGGACTTAACAAACCTTTATGTGTGAATAACGCTCGGCAAACTCAAAAGATATTATTCATCACTTAAAATCCCATTAAACGCCTTAAACACGGCAGTTTTCTACATCCGTGTTCTCCCATTCGTCCTATAAAACCGTTCAATAGGTGCTTAAACTCGAAAACAAAACAAAAATGGGCACAACAGGTAAATGGACGACCGGCCATAAGTTCGGTGCAAAATGAATAGCGACACAAATGATTTTTATTGCGTGTGAATACTTACGGGTCTCGAGTGTGCCTCCGCCTCCGGATCTCTCTCCATGCGTAACATGCGTAATCATTATGCGTTTCACTGCGTGGCGCTTTTCACGTAATGTACCGTCACAAACCAAATGGAACGCAGGACGCCATTCGTTTTTCGGTAAGGACAATCGGCAAACAATGAGGACGAGTGGAAAAATTATCACGGCGTAAAAAGCATCCAATTGAACGATGCTTCTTGCTGTACCAAACCCACCTGCCATGCCTCCCCACGCTCGATCTGGACTGTCCATTTGCCATTTCGGGATTGTTTCGGGCCCGTGTCTTAAATGGAGATTTATGTTGTACCTTTTTGCAGGCAAACCCGGTATCGAACCGAATTGCAATACAGCACCACCGGTCGGGATCGGAACGAATGTACCGGTGTCAGCATTCCGATTGCTCTTTCGGTACTTCACCGTAGACAGGGCACGGGCAGGCAAAAAAGGAACGCAGCGGGTGGCTCTGGTGGCGGCACTTTTGTGCTATGCTGCATCCCACCCCAAACCGTGGCGTCCCGTATGCAATGCAATTGTCGTGCATCATAAAACAACATCAAAAGGGCTTTTTCCTTTGTTTTCTCCACCGGGCACATTTTTCCGCAATCCATTCTACGGCAGCGGGAAAACGTGATCGGTTAACAGTGCGTCCAGGAGGTGTGCAAAATCGCACAATGGTACCCCATTTCGTTCGTACGGTGCAACGGCTCCGGTTTGGGTTAGCGTTTTGTGCGTCGGCCATAGAGATTTATTTGTGATAGGCTTTTTTTTTGCGTACATTTTTCGCTCAGTTCCACGCTTGCCGTTTAGAATTGCATCTCGATTTCAAGTGCATCGATGCCGCCTCGGTCATTAGCAGGGTCTGGGAACCAGGGAATCGAGGCGGCATTTTTCTATCGTTCGATTTTGAAGGGTCGATTGTTTGAAGGAGCGATTCTTTACGCCCTTTTTGTCACTTTAGCCGGCAACCGACACTGCGATGGACAAGTGTCCACTGGAACGGCTTTTTGAGAGCTTTCGTGTGTTTTTTTTCTTTTGTTTTTTGCTCTCTTCTTTCTGGGCGCCTCCGTAAGCGTTGGAAAAGAAAGGAACTTGACAGCCCTGAATCGTTGTTTGGTGGTCGTTGATATGCAATGAAATGACATTACGTTTTAACGGGTTTACAATCGTGTTCAAATGATGATGATGATGATGTAAAGTGTGCAACGAAGTAGATTTTCAAAAATAAAATATAACCTATTTTGTCGTGAACGTATTTCAATTAAACGTTCGAGAAATTGGATATCGCTTCGATTGCGAATTCTATACAATTAAATTTGTGTATAGATTATTATTAATACTGCTGTGTTTAAGAAGAGGTTTACATGTACCTCCCAAAGTAGACCTCCCAAAGATGTAGTGCCAGAGAAGAAAAATAAATAGAAATGGCCAGATCATTTTCCTTTTTTAGGAAACTCTGTCTAGGGTTTCACTTCACCGCCCAAGGCTGAATGCGATCTGCGCCAAATTCGACTCCATTTGATCCAGCCAACAAGCTCGCTTTGCTGCTCCATGCCTTGTGTTGAACAAATCGCTGACTACCACTTTCCTGGTGGGCCATGAGTCCGGCATCCTCATCACAAGTCCTAACTAGTGTTGTGTCGTGAGCGAAAGAGCTACCTTAATCGCTCCGCTCACCTTACTGAGGGCGCACAGTGCGCTCCTTATAAAATATCAGGTAGCTCCGCACTGTGCGTAAAGCGCTCCGAAGAGCGCGATGTGCGAATAGCGCTCCGAAGAGCGCGATGTGCGAATAGCGCTCCGAAGAGCGCGATGTGCGATGAGCGAAAAGCGCTCCGAAGAGCGCGATGTGCGATAAGCGAAAAGCGCACCGAAGAGCGCTATGTGCGATGCTCAGAAGAGCGCGATGGGCCATGTGCATGAGAGAACGCTTTTGGCGCATCACGCTCTTCGGAGCGCTTTTTATACATCGCACATCGCGCTCTTCGGTGCGCTTTTCACACAACGCACATCGCGCTCTTCAGAGCGCTTTTCGCTCATCGCACATCGCGCTCTTCGGAGCGCTTTTCGCTCATCGCACATCGCGCTCTTCGGAGCGCTTTTCGCTCATCGCACATCGCGCTCTTCGGTGCGCTTTTCGCACATCGCGCTTTCGGAGCGCTATTCGCACATCGCGCTCTTCGGAGCGCTTTACGCACAGTGCGGAGCTACCTGATATTTTATAAGGAGCGCTCATCACACATCGCGCTCTTCGGAGCGCTTTTCGCACTGTGCGGAGCTACCTCTCGCACACCGCTCACCGAGGTGAGCGAGAAGCGCTTTTCGCACATCGCACATCGCGCTCTTCGGAGCGCAATTCGCACTGTACGGAGCTACCTCTCGCTCACCGCTCACCGAGGTGAGCGAGTGCGGTTCGCTCCGCTCTTTGAAAAGAGCTACTTGACCCAACACTAGTCCTAACCATTATATCCTCTCAGTTTTTTTCCACGATCAGACTACCAGCATTCCCAAAACGATTGATTCAGGTTGATGTCATTCGCGTAGCCAATAAATTGGAGAAAACAGGTAAAGATCATGCACCTGATGTCAAAGCCCGCGATGAGATTCGAACGATTCTGGCAGCACGTTTGAGACTCTTACTTTGCACTGCACATTGTCCATTGTGACCTTCAACAAAACATAGTTAACTCTGCTCTAACGTATCATAAGCCGCCTTAAAGTCAATGAACAGGTAGTACGTTATGATCTGATGCTCCCGGTAGTACTGGAGGATCTGCCGTAGAGTTAAGATTTAATCGGTGATCGGTTTATATCCAACAAATCATGTTGGATAATTTCCAACAATATCCGTAACAAGGGGCGCAAGTTTGCGGAAAAGCATTCGGGACTGGATCGTGTAAGCATCATTCAGGACTTTGCTAACACACTATAGCCTTTCCCATTTTGCACACTGAGAAAATGACACCCACTTTCCACTCGTCAAATAGTTCTTCCTGGTCACAAATCCTTGCGATGAACGGATGCGGCAATCCTCTCCAGATTAATCTTGAACAACTCTGCCAAAAGCAATGTTTTGACCCTCTGTTTACTAGTTTCGCGCGAGGGAGCTTTTGTCATCACAACCAAATCATAATATGCGGCACCCTTCCACTTAGTGGAATCGTATCACATCTTTACGACTGCCGATGATGATTGCAAGACGTAGATCCTTAGCTTTTAGCCTAATCCTTAGCAGCAAATTTATTTCTTTATAATCACAAAGCATTTTTTTTGTTCCTTTCTGTCGGTATAGCTACTGTCTTTCGTCTGATCCAGAGTTATACGATGTTCATTAGTATCCAAAGCAAAAAAGCCACGAACAAAGATCATTCGGTATAGTTTTTATATCCACATTCAAATAGGAATCTGTTGTTACACTTACTTATCAGGCGCTTCAACCGCTTCGCGGTCTTGGCCTGCTGCAACAATCCTCGATACCGCTCACGGTCTAGCGCCGTCGTCTGCCAATCCATTATCCCAGCCGTTCTCGCGGACGCATCAATGCCATCACTCCCTCTCAGTTTGGGCCTACCACGCCTCCTCTGTCCATGTGGACGGCCTAAAAGGACTTTACGGGCTGGGTCGTCCGGTGCCATTCTCATGACATGACCAGCCCACCGGAGCCTGGCGAGCCTAATTCGCTGCACGATGGTGAGTTCACCGTACAGCTCATAGAGCTCGTCATTGTAGCGGCTCCTCCATTGCCCTTCCACACATACGGGGCCGAAAATCCTTCTGAGCATCTTCCTCTCGAACGCGGCTAAGATGGTTTCGTCAGTTTTGGACAGAGTCCATGTCTCAGAGGCGTATGTGAGTACTGGTACTATAAAGGTTCTGTACTGTCCCAGCTTCGTCCGTCGCGACAGGTATTTTGAGTGGAGAAGTTTCCACAGGCTGTAGTATGACCGGTTGACAGCCAGCACCCTTGCGCACAACTCAACGTCTATGTTGTTGTCGGTGCTGACTTTTGACCCCAGATAGGTGAAGTTTTGGACGACTTCGAAGGTGCGATCACCTATCTGTACATCACTCCTGCGTACATCAGTGTTTGTTAACAGGGCCGTTGGTGGTGCCACCATCATTTTGATTTTTGCCTCGTTGATCTCCAACCCGAGGTTACAAGGGGACTATAATGTATACAAATCGACTAATTTTTTACCTACCGTTTACCTTACCGGTAACGTTAGGATGTACCAAAGTGTGTATTTTCATCAAATGCAACATCTAACATTGATTTTCTAGCATTCATTTCATTCGATCACATACATTTGCTTTACAAAAACATTGACTGGTCTGTGAACCGTATAAAATATAGTAACCTGCTACAACATCTATGAATAACTTAACAATAAGTTAAGAAAACGTTCATAAACTCCAATTATTAGGCTTACCCGTTCATCTTCCGAAACCTGCCAACTCCATTAATTTCTCTCCCTCATACTTCCCCGACACCTCATCTTATCCTGCCGTCCTGTCACGAAAATTAGTCACTTCATCTAAACTAAGTTCACTTCATTGTACGGTAGGAAAATCGTTTTTGTCTTTTAATTAAAGTAAATAATGAAATTAAAAATCATCAAATGGTAACCCGATGACGTGGCACAAAACTGTGCCAAGCGGATGCGACAGGGTTGTCATCCCTACTCCCTCGCATCTCTCGCGCCAGGAGAAAACATTCAAAGAACGGGAGTACGTGACGGGAGGGAAGAAAGAGGTACTGGGGCAAAGGGAGAGGAGAGAACGAGAGTCAATCTTATTCCCAACCACTTTGCTTTTCCACTAGTGATGCTTGCCTAATTTATTAATTAATAGCTAATTCATGTAGCCGGAAGCGAACCGCGAAAGCTAACTTTTCGCCGCTATTCCAGCTGCTACTGCTGTTGCTGCTGCTGCTGCTGCTGCTGCTGT